>JABASD010001543.1:0-38423 GCA_019776165.1 Pogonognathellus flavescens
TTTTTCAACAAAAATTCATTGAAAAGTGCAAAAATTGCCAACTCTGGTTCTTGGTCACAAAAAGCTATGTAAGTATGTATTATAGTTTAAGTACAGCTCCCTTGTGCTGCATTAGCTGAAGGAACGACACTATTGTCTGCGTAGAATGCAGGTGCTGAAATTAGTCTTTGAACCATTGAAAATGGTGGGATTAGTTTACGTTGGCGATCACAATTGAGATTTATTGATTCCACTCTTAACATAAAGAAGAAAGAGAATGATCGTTCAATCAAGATCACTTAGAGACCTTGACTTGAGTCAGCTAATGTGGAATGTCATTTCTAGGATCAAATATTATGAGACATAAAAGTGAACTTAATTATGTCAAAGAAAGTTTGGTGGACCATGACTTTAAAATAATAATTGCGAATAGGACATTATTACTATAGTCAAATTGGAACACAAAGTAAAGGCAAGATTATGATCGTAAGAAAACACTGTGCTTCGTGCTTACATATTTGGTAGTTTTATGCATAATGTCTTAAATTTAGTTATAGGCAGTAATAGTCTTGGTATTTTATGCACAGTCTGGCTCTGGCTGGCATGGCATGGTCTAGTGAGTGAGACAGAGTGGTGTGACTTGACATTATAACAAAGGATCGTAACAAGCTTAATAAACACATTGACTACGGTAACCCGTACATTCTACAGTAACAATTTCGAGACTATGAATATAATAAATGGATGGAGCAATTTGACTTTGCTTTTGTCTGACGGGAATTGCTTTTCTCAATAGTAATCTTACTTGGAAAGGCTTTCACTGTACATATTTGCTGCACGCTACGCTGCAAACAATGATAAGATTTGCTAAAAATTTAAATGTAAATTAGCCTACATGACTTAACAATTAGAAGTAAACAGCTTTGCTTTGTGTTTATCTTTGAAGAAATACACAAGGGAAATAACTTAGTTATTTGATTGCTCAAGTACAAACATGCACAAATACACTGCCACAATCTTCGAGTCTATTTATTTTGATGTTCCATTTATTTTGAAACCAAAAGAGCATTCCTTCCTTAATTAGATTAGACATGAAGTGAATAAAGATATCACATCAGGTTTACAAGGCTGCTGGAGAAATGAAATCGTCCGTATTTGCGAACTGCTCTGTCTCAATTTGTGCCACTCGAATTTATTCCGTCCGTTTATTGTAGCGTGGCATTGCATGGAACGATGAATGGAAGAATGAAGCACACATACATGAAACCTTTCTTCCGTTTCATAATATGTACAATCTCTCTTATTGCCTGCAATCTTCCCGTTTCTTTCGAGATCAATTCCTGGTATTACTTAATCCTTGTTGTACAACACAATCCGGATTTAATCAACGAATCTTCAACAGAAAGTATACTGACAATCCTACAATTACCGTAGAATAATTTAAGACGTCTTAAAGAAATGAAAATTGGCAATGGAATCTCTTTGCAGAGGCAGCAAAGGAAGTCTTTGCAATCATCCAATGAGGTCAAACTACAACCTTTGTTATTGAATGTCATTGTCATCTTGCTTGTTCCTTCGCTTTTGTCCACGCTCCATTATAGTAGTGTAAGTATATAGGTAGACTGAATGTTATTATTACCTATAAGTATTTTCATTCTTTTTAGGTAGACACTTTCCTTCATCTCGTACTGCTTACACTTGTTCCTGTTAATGCAAAAGATGATATAATAATGAAAAAATCGACTTCATTCGTCACACACTATATAGTTACCAACTTTCATTTATAGTTATCTTAGCATTAGAGGATAATGCGGAAATTTTGGAACCTGCGCCCGCAGAAAACCCGACAAAGCCAGACCCGCACCCGCAAAATCGAATACGTTGAACACGAAACAGAGAATACATTGAATGAAACGTAATAATTGTTTTTGTTCGTAGTATTGTTAAATTGTTATTTTCATCCATGAAAGACTTCCTATTATTTTCAATCAGGTGTTCTCAGATTTTTATTTATAACATAACAAGTCGGATACAACCAGTCAATTACCTTATTAGCGTTTCATGGCTAACTAATTATGAAACTTGGAATAACTCGTTGCACCATCCGATCCGAGCAGGAAAGCGAACATTAGATTGAGGCTGTAGTTTTCCACTGCTTATAATTGTAGGATTCTGCTGGTACTGTCGGATAGGCGTCTCAAACTCCATTCATCGTAAGATGAAGGGGAGTAGATGCAATAAATTATTAAATTACATTGACAACTTTACAATAACACTTAGGTATTATGTACCATTTATTCGTACAAATACGTATGATGATATTTCTTAGTAAACTTTTAAAACCTGCGAACATGCCAAGATTGTCAATTGTCAACCTTTCCGTTCACATCTCCTTAGCTAGTGGCAATCGGATTTAGAATATCACGAAACTGTAATTTTAGTTCCGGGCTAAAGCACTTTGTTACTTACAAATATTAGAGTGAATCTGAGAAAATCATATTATTTCTGATTATGAGCAGGAAGGTGAATTGGACAGGAAAGGAATGAAACGGAACTTAGGGCATACACGTACTACGAATTTCTACTTACATATTATTTGTAGTTCTTAAGAGAGATTTATAAGATTAGACGAGGCTATTCTAGCTAATAAATTGCTTTCTATAAGCGAACATCGTATACGTCTTATTTAATGAAATCATCTTACACTCAACTTGGAAATTAAACTACAATAAGTTAGCCATCCTTCAGAAGAATAGAAAGCTAACGGCAATTCGGGACAAAGTAAATTCTGCTTCGCATACTTTTTTGGCCTATTTCATATGAATTTTCATCCTTTCCTGTGTAGCTTTGACTTGCGATTATTGTTCAGAATTTTCTTAATGGTAAACTAAATCAAATCAAGTCAGGATCATTTATACGTAAATAATGGTCAAATTCAGCAGCTGAATTTCATACAATTCATTTTGGTGTTTGTAACACAAGGTTTTCACGATTCTTAATAACAGAGCAGTCCCTCCTTAATATTAGATTTCGAGGTTTCATCTGATTCGAATTCAACTGTTCATAAACTAAAATTGAGCATCCATTTACTCCACTTTGGTGTAGCTAAACGCACTTTTTCTATTAAAGTGTTGTATAAATGTCATTATTCACTTTCTTCTTCAGTACGAAGGGGATATATTATTGTTTTATGTAAATTTCGCTCTTTTAAGGTTTTGGAAACTGGCTGCAGAGAAGCACTCCTAAAGCGAAAATGATTTGAGAGTCATCATTTAGACCAAGCTGTGCTTAACGATACTAGATGTATCCTCCACTTCTCTCTTGCTCTGTCTACATTTTGATCTTAAAGGAGTGGGTTGTAGTAGTGAGACTAAGACAGACAAAATTTATGACCACTATATGTTGGTGCATCGCATCGTTAGTAAGCAACCTTAGTGAAGTCTGAGTCTGGAAAGAGTTCTCCTGCGTTCACCATTCGGTTGCATTTAGGTAATAGCAGCTGTAGATGTTCTTTCTGTCTTTTAAAAAGGAAGAAACTTGACAGGACTTATACCAAAATATTGTGTAGGCTGAACAAATCCTGGAGAGAAAGAGTCAGACGTAAGTTTTTGCTGTAGAAATTGAATTATAGTAGTATAAATATTCCAAATACCTATAGGAGCGGTACAATACAAATACTTAGCAACATACCATAGCAGTGCCATACGTACATTATTATTACGCACATATAAGTTTGTTTTCTTATCTTGTATCACCAAACAGGAAAGTTTCTGTTAGTATTACAATTCTTAGAAAACAGAACTTTAAGTGAATATAATATGGAATAGCAATAAGTGGCCACATGGGGAGTCACAAAGCATGAGACAAAGGTATTTTTTAGTTTATGCTATCCGTAGAAGAATCTATAATGGTAGTAGCTAGTATAGGTATTTCCATGTATGTAGCCTGCACAGTAATAAGTGAAAGTAGGACTGAACGTTTGTGGTTACGGAAGTCCTACTTCTGCAGATATGTTATGCACTTAAATCTGTTATTTTTCTATATAATTTATGTTACTTCATACGTTTGGGTGAAGTTTATTCAGCTATTTCACGACTCACCGCTTGGATTTCATTGTACATTAAATTAAGTAGAGGAATTTCTGGGAATGTGTATAACTAATGTACGGTGGTGTTTGCGGTGTGGGCAGCAGGAAACTTTCTTCTGGGATGTTTATAAATACCATAAACTGTAATCTTCTATTATTTATATGTGTACGGGCAAAGGTAATAATAAATACAGTCCTCTTACACAAGGAGCGTTCTTTTCTTTCCCCTCAGTTGTGTCAATCGTGTCCATAAACTAAAGTTTAAGTTTGAAGTGGATAAAGCTGTAATGCTGAGAAGAAAAATACAACTTCTCTACCGTATTGCAACATTACGTAGATACACATTACCATTCTGACAGTTGACATATAAACAACTTTGACTAGTAAAAGAATCCACTTCACCAGTAAACCTGTGTAGAGCTGAGTGGAAGATTTACTTTTCCGTGTACACTATGCTCGTGACATCCCAATGAATATGCAAATGTCGAAGTGTCATATGATTTTCATTCCCTTGAGAACTTTTGTTCGATTTTCAAAATGAAACACTTGCTATTCCATCCAACCGCGATACGGCAGAATTCAATGGCCGTAAACTTTTAACTGAAAATGTCCGGACTCCAGAATTGATGTACTTTCTTCCGTAGTTTCAATATGTAAATGTGAAAAAGTGAAAGTACGTATTACTTTTTAGTGTTTCATTTCTTTCGGATAAAATAAATTCGGTCTATTTTATCCATCCAGTGGAAGAAATGGTCTATATGGACAAAATAGGCACTTGAATCTTTTTCAAAATATGTATACTAGATTTTCCCAAATGAAACTTGTTTAAGTAAGTAGCATTGTAAGGTTAAAAATTATTTCTATACACAACACAGTCAGAGTTAAAAAAATTATTTATGTCTTGTTTGCGGAGGTTCACTAATCCTACATATCACCCACTGACTTCCTGCGTAAAGTCCCAAAGAGTGATACAAAGGTAATAAAAAGCTTAAGAATCTACTTTCTTCGTCTTGTGCGTGATCATAATTACGGTGGATGAAATCAATTTCATCCATTTTATCCAACCACCTATCCGGATAGGTCTGAACACTGCTATGTTATATTGCACAATAATAATGGAGACTTTGTAGACGTATTACTTATGTTCTCAAGTCTCAAGAGTAGGTATAGTAGGTTTGTAGTACTTGGTAGGTACATTAAGTAAAGTAAATAAAGTATTACACTTGACATTATTACATGGTACATCTAATACTTGTCACCAATTTAACACTTCAAATTTATCTTTACTTTAAAGGATTTACTATTACATCTTGACACCTACAGTTAGAGAGGTATATACCTACGGTTAGATATATAAATACTACTAAATTAAGAATGTATCGTGCAACTTTGGTTTACTGTTGCATTGGGATTGGGAATTGAAGAACATATCCGTTACAATCTTCATCGATTGCAGCCAAAATCTGCAAGTTGACGTTTCCTTTTCATTGAGATATGGTAAAATTAGACTGCAAACGAATGAAATGAATTTATATTCTCCGATAATGCAGTTGACAGCCTGTAACACAGCTGATTTATTAACTACTAGGATGAAATTTCATACTTCGATTTCAATATTTCTTACTGATGGATATTTACAATGTTTCGAGACCGAATTAATATTTTGCATGCACGTATACTTACACCTGAATAGATTATAATGTATAGATATATTTGAAATCAATATGTCAGTTTGCATTTCATTCACTTTCCTTTTGTCGCTTTAAGATTTATCCATGATTTTTATATAATGCTGTACGTATATTTGCTGTATACCTTTGTAGTACTAGTAACGTCAGTAACTCAGAAATGGTAGTATAATATTATGTTACATCTTTTATTAAGTTTCGTTATCAAGTTAAATGCTTTTATGCGAATAGGTTGTGCGTCTGTCGTCTGTCAGTATGATTTTCCAAGAACGGTTTGATGCGGTAAATCGGTTTACACCTTCATGCACTTTCCCCATTTAAAGAAACTACTGTTATTTATTATAGTAGCCTCAACAATACCCCTCATTTTAAACACTGTTATGTGAAATGAACTTTATGTTTGAAAGAGAAGACCCGCAAAATGTTTGACTATTTCGAGAAATGACAATTGACATTTCTAAATACATGTCATATAAGAACATTTGTACTGCTGGTAACGTAACACTGTGACGCAGTTGACGTATTGATGCCAATGCCACAGTTATAATTCGCAACACCTCGTGTGAATTTTGACTGTGATACTTCTTTGGACCGTTACAAATGGTTTATTGAATATTACGCACAAACTACAAGACAATATATAAGCATTGTAGCCGTATAGCATTGTGTAAGCTGTAAAAGCAAAGCATCAAGAAGTTGGGACTTTTCGGGAAAATAGTAACACCTACTTCATGCAGTAAATATGCGATAAGACGGCCAGTCACTTTGAATCTTGCATCCTGAGGATGGCATTTTGAATAAGTAGATTTATATTTAGAATCTGGAATGGCTGCAGTCAATTGATTTAGTTGAACAAGGTGCGCTTCTGCTTTTTGGATTAGTATGCCTGTCACTATCTGTGTGTCATACTTTCTAACTGATATTTGTGACAGCCATATTCTTGGAGTCGGAACAGTCGGAAGTGAAATTACGCGTCTAGAATGGAAGTGAAAGTCCTTTATCTGATTCTTTTACTGCCTTGTCTCTTTGACATAAGGCAATTACATTAAAAATACGTTACTTTGATCAATCTATCCTTTTGAAGTATTATTGATCCATAATGGATGTAGTCTGCTTATGTTCTCTGTTTCACGTAAGTGAAAATAGATTGGGTACATTCTTGGGTTGACCGTTCAAACAAAAGGAAAAATATCTTTTAACAAAAAGACATCTTACATACTTTGGTATTTGTGTAACCCAATTTCGTCTGTTTTAGCAAGAGTTCCCCAAGGAAAATAATTCTAACATTTATCATACTTACAGTCTTGTACGTTCCTGCACATTATAAAGTGCTTTACATTTAATGTCATTAACTTATGATTTATATATTTGTTTTTCAGGAGCAACTTTTACAATCCTGACTTTGCTGGCGTCTTTGAATTCGTGTGTCAACCCTTGGATATTTTTATTCTTCAACCCGAACCTTCTACAAGATTTCATGAGAGGATTTTGCAGACCAGGATTTTCAAGAAGACGCAACGGTGGCGGAGGTAACTCACCTCTTTCTCATATGTCCCGAGGAACATCTCATGCTTTTGTCAACAGAAGTGTTAGAGCGCCTAATAGAAGTGTCAGTGTCAGAACAAACCCAACAAATCCATCCACGTCCTTATCTGTGCTGAGACCAACTACTCCGATAAATATAATACCATCTAAAAATAACCATGCTGACACAGTCGGGGAAAAAGAAAGAAACCGGAGCGGCATGATTATTGCAAGAGGGGAAACAAGAAACTTGGATGAAAACACAAACTCTATCACTTGCATCCCTATGACGGATAGTACACAAATTAATGGAAATTGTTCGCTTGTTAGAGAAACTTCCTTCATATCGAAGAAGAACAACAATGCCAGTATAAATCCATCTGAAAGTTGTGCTTTATGGCAGTGTGATTAGTTAAACCCACTTCCTCTGAAATGATGAATGGTAGACAATACATGTGTAGCAATGTTCTTACAGCCACAGTTCGTACGTGCAAGTGTGTTATTGTGTATACAATTGTTCAGAGTTGTAGGTATGTCATCTTTTTATGAAATACGAGGCTACTACTTACTATTAGATATTTCAGTATGTACATAGTATATCTGCTACTGCTACACGTGTTTTGTACTTGAAATTTGAGATAGGTAAGACCAACATAAGTATAAAGGCTTTTTTCGTTCAAGGAGAAGTAAGTATTACAAGAACCAAAAAGATTTGCTCGCTTGAAGATACTCATGATCAGACTACTTGATAGGATTACATATAGCATTAATATTCCCGCAGCGTTTCACGGAAGGCATATTATACTGTAGACATCCCATAAATGTTATTTAACAAATAGCGGGATGGAATTATGGAATACCTTATATGTACTTCAATTTTCTCAAGAACCTCTTGAGGGTATTTAACATGGCACTGGGTAAAAGCTTATATTATAGTATGGTTCCACACAGTAATGTCATTTCTGGTGTGTCCAAGCAAAATGTTCTAAAATTAAAGCGTTCAAGTGTTTTATATGTGCAAGTAAAAAAGTTACTGAAACTTTGCAATTAGGGTGTTGTGGGCACAGATATTATTATTTTCTAATTACCTATAGCCAATTATTTTTTTGTTAGAAGAAAGTAAAAAGAAAGTAAAAAATCAAATGTATCTTAGACTAAAGAATGTTCATAATTTTATGTGAAAATGTGAGATATTACTGGTGCAGTATACAAGTACATTTTATTTTATTGTGTATAAGTAACTAACAATATCAATTTAGTCTATGGGGTATGATTGTAAGTACTTATCTATGAAATAAATATTAGTATAGCCATAGCTTACATACATTTATAGTGTCGTTAGTTGCGTACTAACAAAAAGTTTAATATAAGTTGTATAACAACAGAATTTAATATCTACTTATTTAACTTGAAATATTTGGGTTTTCAAATATAATTGGTAATGCATGGCATCACTATCAACTTTATAAATATATACTAAGTAATAGGTAAGGTGAGTATGTCTAATTCTAAGCAAAATAGATATCGATTGCACCTAACGCACAAAAAGAGTTGAAAAAGCTTGAAAATAGTGATCCTGTGCAAATCACGATAACATTTTAGAATACAAAGTTGTCATTCCAAACTTACCTCTCTGTTAGTTAAGTTTGCAAAAAATATTTTCATAAATAATATTATAAAGACTTGAGATATTCTAGTTACATTCTTCGATGACTATAAAAGAAGTACGGAAGAAGTAATGTGTTACACAATACAAGAAAAGTCTACAAATGCTAACATTGTTCTTATACTGAAAAATGGCATGGAATAAATGGACTATTTATGTGTGATGGAATGAGTCTTGTGGGTGATATTGATATATTGATAATAAACTTAGAAAATGAAGACCGAGAGATTATCTCTCTCTCTCTCTTTATCAGAATATTTATACGAATTATTTTGTGAATGTATAACTAGTTTAAAGTAAAACTTTAATAATTTCGAGCATATAATATGTATCCACAGTATCTAGTATGTACTATGTAGTATTTGCAACATTGCAACCATGCTACAGATATAGGTAGCACAATAAAAGGTTGAGGAACTACACGGTAAGCATATGGACACAGTCTCATACACTGTGATGCAAATAAATGTCTAGCGCAGTAGACTTATGTAGTTAAGTTTGAATACATGTTGCTTTCTCTTCCACATTCCATAATGTGAGTGCAGTATATTATAAGCAAAAAATCATAAATCATGATATTGTGTCATGGCGTATAATAGAAGTTCAAGTGAAGTTGTGCAAATGTGCAAGGGAAATTCAAAATACCAAATGCTATAGGTATACTCATCCGTATACTTATATAATTCAAAAAACAAATATCTTCTCTGTATACTTTGCATCATCCTATGCTTGTTGGCAGAGGTACTTTTCTGTTAAATATTGATGCGTGCACGAAAAGTTTTTGGAAAATATAAAAAACATGGGTGTTGTGAACTTTACATTGTTGTCTTGCGTGGTATTTAGCAAAGCTTCTTTGAAACACAAACTAAAAATGATGTGTAGGTAGTATTAGTTGGTATTATTAGCATGGCATTGACCTGTGTAGGCAGTTGGGTAGGCAGAGTAGTAGAAACAAAACACAAAGAAAAAAAATGTCATGTAACACTTAAACATTATGTCAACGAACAAAAGATACGCTGTAGATACATGTGAGAGTGAGACAAAAGCCGGCAGCTTTCACCAGCAGTCTCGAAGTCTCAACTTTTCAAAGAAAGAAATTCCTAAATAAATTATTAACTTATTGTGTGCTATATAGACTATGTTGAGCTAGACTGGTAGATGTCTGTGGAATAGCTAGTGCTATCGTTTGTTGTGTTTAGTGATAAGGAAATTTTAGTGTAGCAAGGTTTTCGTTGATGTTGTGATAATACATATAAAATACTCAAAAATACAATTGCTGTAAATTTTAACATGTCCCTATATGTATCATGTACTGTATAATTTATAAATTACATACATAACAGACATGCACTTACTTTCTTCTATGTGTACCTGAAAGATTCCTTATAATTTGTAGGACACTCCTACTACTATGTACTTTCACTGTAATCTATGTTGGTCACTCAAGTATTCAATTTTGTTTGGTCATACTAGAACTTACTTAAAAACAGTAATGCGATAAATTCTTAGTTTTATATAGTAGGTACCTGCAGAAATTGCCAGTATTAAGTTTGTTATTTTTACTTGACCAGTTACAATAATGACATTGTAAGGAAATTCTTGAGCACTTAAACATAATTACGTTAACAAACGTAAGCAACCCGAATTTAACCACAAGACTTATATAACCTAGTACTTACAAGAAAATAGTTTGTGTGTAAGATAAGAGTGGGAGTACCGGACCAAACTGGTTTTTGTTGATAAATAATTCACAAGAAAATTGTTTTTCTTGATAACGATTCACTATTGAAAATTGTTTTTCTTGAGAACTCAATTACTAATACCTACATAATTTATGTAAATGACCTATGTACCTACTTGTTGTTTACTTCTCTTTGAGGTATACTTATGTAGTAATGTGAATAATGATAGATCTTTGTATACGTACTATTCATAGAAGTGTTTTGATATTGTATCTCAGAATTACAAATTAGATGTGTATACCTATAAGTACTTGCATTATGTTGGAATCTGTGTTTTCGATGTTGTGATTGTCAATCTTGTGACACATTAAATTATGTGAAACTTATTTACCTAAATAAATATATTGTTCAATGAAGTTATCAATTTCATTCCCTGCTGTAGATGATGAATAAAATATACGGTATACTAAGTAAAAACATACGCCAGCAAGCAGTCTTCATTCAAAAACATATTTTTTCATCACATGGAAATGAGATTAAAGACGATTACCGAGGAAAATGAAGTCACCAGTTCATAATCATGAAGCATAACTGCAATCGAAAAAGGAAAGACTAATGGATAAAGAGTAGAGAGAGAAATTATAATGCAATATGATTATGACAGACATAACTCATTTACTTTCTTCAGAACTCCAGCTCTGGCATGACAGGAATAATTACTAAGAAACTGAATGGAAAAAGCCCTCGTAGGTTTGGAGTATATCTAACTCGTAGTAATCTATGAGATAACAGTAAAATAATGCAGATGGGAAGTAAAACTGAATTTTTGCATTGCGAATTCTGTCCTCACTATATAGAGCATAGTAAAACTTTGTCTTGCATTCATATTAAAAAAGTTTAGCCGAAGCATATTGATATTGATCGTACTCCAGCATACATGCAATTTCAACTAATTTCAATAAAACGCATAATAAATAGTGAAACTTCTCCTTACTTAGTAATGGTAATACTAATGACATGAAGGAGCTACTGAAATTAAATCATAGTATAATTCAAAATTGCAAGAGTGCACAATGATGATGAATCTCTGTATCTGATTGGAAAAGTATCCAAAAGTTAATAAAACCTTGCAAGGGGCAACAGTAGATGGACATTTCTTCGTTTCTGTCGCATCGTCGTATAAAACATCTTCTAATAGAACATTGAACTATGCAATCTAATAATTAAAGTACTGCATTCCTTCATACATACGGGGTTACCACTTCACTGGAGACAGTTATTTATTATCTCACATAGGGCTACACGTATTCACACATATGTAAACATATCCACATTCACATAATCATAAGAAACATTTTGTGGCAGTTCCAATCGAGAACTTTACCAGTACTGAAATAAAATTGTCACGTCCACGCAGTAGTATGTGATTGACGTATCTTTTGTAATTCAAACGTGAATGCTTAGCAAGGGACTGATGATTGGGTGACTGCTGTGATTTTAACGATTGGTTGTCACGAACTGTTAGAATTAGGTTTTCGAATTTGTAGGAGCTTAAATTGGCATACAGTGTGTGAACTACTGTAGCGTGTTTACTTCCTTAAAGCAGCGAAAAGCGCTGATTTGAGATAAAACGCACTTTTGGCATTCTACCATTGTTGACGTGCTATAAAAATATGTATCGTTTTCTCACATCTTTAATGTTGTGCAAAAGCACGCTGGGATACTTGAAATACTTTCTCTTTCCCAAAAGATTGTCTTAACTGTTACCATTGTGTAGTGACAAGCCGTGTTGTATAAAAGTATAAGAAAATAACACCAAGACTTCTCTTCAAGTCCAATAAAACCTGATTTGTATTCACTCTCAGGCGTTCACAGTGACTGCAACTTCGTAGTTGTTGTGTTCCAAATATCCCGTACTTTCTCTTTCGCTCATATACCTTTCCAACTTTGTTCTCATCACTATGGAACAGCAAATATAACGGGTAAAGTAGACATTCATTTCCATGATTTATGAATCGTCTGTTTCTTCGGGTGCAAGAACTTCTTGTTCTTACTTGCACACAGTATCGACCTGGAAATGCACAGTCAACATATTTGTTTTGATTTACTCATTTATACTGCAGTGTAAATTGTTATCTACAACTCTTCTTTAGTATCTACGTTATTTCTGTATGTAGCCTGTGCTTTATACGATCTATATACAATACCTGTATAAACCACGGCTCGCAAATCGAGTTAGCCCTGATAAAACTAACTTTAGTGTAGACTTTCATCATTTCTGTTTACCATTTCAGATTTATATCAAATTGTTAGTAAAAGAGAGACTGTATAGCAGGCAACTACAACAGATGCAACTAATCATACCTATAAGCATATAATAGTACCTATTAACGTTACAGGGCAACATCGTAATAATATAATCGTATATATATCGTAATATAATGTGCGAATTTCGCGAAAAGTAGTGATTTTTATTTATTCTACTCAAGTTACAAATACAGAATGTAACTTTAGGCTATTGCTCTTGCAAATACGAGAGGTTTTATAAATAGAACGATGAAGTGTGTAAATCGAAATGTTACATAAGTGTTTTATTTTTATTACTCTCTTGTTAGTCGTATATTCCTTTGGGATATATACGATATGCCTAGTTACCTTTGGGCATAGATATACTTAGCTCTTTATTGCTTTAGGTGACTACGTATTAATAACACAAAGGCTCTACACTTTATTTAGTAGATTGTTGCTTTCGTCTAACACAAACATTCCGAAAGGCTAAAAGTAGACAACGATTTTAGATCTGACTGACGATTTTTGCACATGCTAAGAAACTTCAGGGGTTCAGAAAAATAATAGGACATTCTAAAACGAAGCAGAAAAATGAGGGGAGGGGAGAAAGCAAACGATAAGTGTACATCATTGTAAAGTACGCAGACGGTAGCGACATTTTCTGACTGACTGAGTTATTTTATTTGCTTAGCAGTCTGGGTATACTTTGTTCGTTGCAAGATTGGAGTTATGATGTAACGAGAAAGCTTTTATTGTGTATTTTACTTATTTCTTATGTGTGGGTGGGGTACTGTTTGTGAGTAGTGCTTTCGGTTTCACTATAAACTTACATTTTGTAGCAAAGTGTCGTATACGTGATAGGCATCTTACAAGCTAGCAATACATAATGCAACACGCAAAGGAGATTTTAAAAACAGATTTTCTTTCATGTGCCGTGATTCTGTCGCCTTAAGTTTGAGTAAAACAAGGTGGATTGTGTTTACTTATAGTAAGAATTCTATGGCAGTCGGATGGTCATTAAGTAGCATTTAGAAAATAATGATTCATTTTCTTTCAAGATGAGGGAGAAAGCACACACCATGGGTCCATTTTAAGCTAACATACTTTGGTTAACACATAATTTAATGCACGCAACTTATTTGATAAAGTCAAAATTATTATGCCTAATGTATTCTGAATTCGGTGTGTTTTCACTCTAACCATTAGGTAGGAATAACTCTTAACACGCTTACATCACACATTTAGCTTCAAAATCAATTTAGGTATGTGCCCAACATGTTACGCAGGGATGCCTTATAGGGAAATTTCCCCAAACCCGACATCCTAGAAAATCCAAAAATTTAGCGAAAATTCGCCATTACTAGGAGCCATCCCCCATACAAAAACCGTAATACACCTTATAATCCTTGTTTACGTGACGTCCATTTGCAAACGGCTTCTTTCTTTGTAGAATTTCACATAAGTAGTTCTGTGCGTAGGTAACTCAATACTAAATTGTAGGAATTTAATTGGTTCATGTGCGATTCTAAAACGATCAGATGGAATTTGAATTACTGGAGACATTCGAACGGGTTCCAGCCTTCATTAAATTTTAATAATAGCAAACAGCTTGCAGAAATAAATTTTAGGGATTCTTAATGACAAAGCACCCCGTTAAGATCAGATTAGCAGTGATAAATTCAGCAGTTCAGTGTAACACGAAATCGTTTGAAAAGCAGTGATAAAATACATTTTATTGATCTTACGTGTCATTATGGTACGCTTCGTTTTAGCGAATAAGAGTATAGCATGTTTCATGCCAATACTAATTAAAAGGGGAAATGCAAACATCAAGCACGTATGTGGGACACACGACAGGCGATAGAAAAGTCGACTCGCCAACCTATTGGATGTTCCAATTAAAAATCATTCCATTCTGACAGATACATTTTATGTGGTCTGACTGTGCTATAAAATAGTTAAGACTTACATGTCCGCCTGATGTGTTCGTAGCTCCAGTAAAACATTCTTGGAAAATGTGATGACTGCTGATTTAGATATTTGATGTAGCACGAACGTGCTAATGTTCAACACGTACAAAACTTTAGTGAAGCAAAGTCAGTCAAAGTTATAAACAATTCTTCGCACTCCTCCTTTTCCAGTATACATATAAATCAATTGTGCATTAGAATAAAATACAAATAAATAATTCTACCATAACACGTAGGTGTTGAATACTATTTTACAGACAGCTTGCTTTTGATGGTGATTTCAACACTTTGCTGCTTATTATGCAAGTCTTCAGGCTGAGAGAAACCGTACAACTTTATAGAAGAGCTAATAATACAGTTGCAGTAAGTAATGCATGATTTGCATACATAATAGAATTAATGTCGCATTGTGGACAATTGCTAATAAATGTAGTTGTAGTAATGTAATTTGTTATATGCACAATTAAATTGTGCTGTTACATAGAAAGTGGAGAATTACTTAGAAAATAAAATCAGTGCTAAACCACGTAGGAAGAATTTGTCACATAGTAGATAGAAGGCAATTAAGATAGTCTGTAGAAAAGTCTGAGCTTCTTTAACTTTTGCTTATTTGACACTTTAGCAAACAAGCGCATTTTTTGTCGATAACATGAATAAGACGATACTGTTAGCGACAGCACAATTAAATGTCTATTTTTTATCAACCAAGCAGTTTGTGAAGTGGCATACAACAAGAAAGCTTGTAAGTCCTCGTGTCTGTAAGCGTGATTTACATACGCAGTCCTTTGATTAGGCATACATATTTTGCATTTGCTGAATTGAAATGGTCTGTTGCAGTATGCATTACAGTTTGCATGGATTGAATCGTGATACCACATTTATTTTTATTACGTAAGGTGTATTAAATTTCAAGTTGACAATTGACACCAAGAGCATAAAATGATCAGTTTGATACATACAGATACATACAGCATATTGCATTGCCAGTGTCAGCGTATGTCAAAATTCTTGTACATGCAAGTAAATGACATAAATTCAGATGTGTCAAGTTTGTATATCACACATAGCTTGTTCTATGGAACAAAAGTGGTGCATACACATGTATGCATCATAAGTAAATGATAAATGTGGTATGGAGTAAATGATATCGTAGTTTAGTGTAGGTACTTACAATTGCGAATGATATTTTTAGGTCTTCGAATGACTATTTATATGTAATTGTGCTGATAGCCAGCTAAGAATTAAGATTGAACTACTGTACTTACAATAAATGTTTATCCATCTGTAGTGTGAGTTATCATATTCTGGAGAAATCATTTCAATTTCCTTTAGCCAGCCGACAAGTGTACGTTTAAACCTTCACACTCTTTGATAGTCATTCGAACGGAAAGCATAGAGGAATACTGAAGTCAAAGTCACGCTTTTATTATTCAAAGAATAATTTTCCTGTGTAGTTTTGATTTGTGAAAAGTAATAATTATGGCTTTCCTTACACGACAGAGAAGAGTAGTCTCTCCATTTCTCGTCGAGGACGATGAGTTGATCGCACGCGAAAAATCAACCTTGTCCCGTGCAGAAACTGTAAGAGAAAAATTAGATAAAATTATCAGTGATTTCGTCGACGAAGGTAATCAAAGTGCGGCCTTCTACAACACCCAATTCAAAGATCGGCAGAAGGAATCAGAATGTGAACAAGAAGGTCCCACTAAAAAGGCCAAAGAAAAAAGGCAACAAGAATTTTGCATGGAAAATCTAGCACGGTCAAAAGAAACTGCAGATGAACAAAAATCTACCACTAAAAAGAAGAAGGGGAAAACGCTACAAGAATTTACGCTGCCTCAAGATTTGGAATCAGAATCTGGACAAAAATATTATACAAAAAGGACCAATGACGGTAGAAGTCGCTTTTTCATAGAATCTCCAACATTGTCAACAGAAGAGGACGCTACATTAAAATTCAACGCTAAAACAGCAACATTTGCAGAAGAATGCGGAAACCAGAAAGCCAAAGACGAAAAACAAAACAAAACATCCAACGAAAGTAGCCCCAAAGTGTTCATGAGGAAGAAAACTGTTTTTAAGTATCCAACATTACCAAGAGACGAAGAATCTCACTCGTACGCTGAACCGAGGCAGTCTACCTCTTTTGCAAGAAACGTTATGAATCCTGGTTCCAGTAAAAGTCAAAATAATGGAAATGGAAGGAAAATATCGGTAGACTGTGAAAATAAGAATACACCAGACACGGTTTATTCTACGGAAAAAGAAACCCAGACCGACATTGCGCAGCAATTTCATGTCAAAAAGAAGCGAAAAGCTCCTCTGCCACCACCACAAAAGAATTTTTCAACTTCCAAGGTTTGTTTTTCAACTCATAAAATATTTTATGGATATGCAAACAGTTTCTTAATGTTCATTTTTTACATTATCTATCGGTATATGCAAACATTGCAACATGTAATATGGCATCCATGAACGTAAACTGCCTACCTAGAATTTAGCGAGTGATAGAATGTTTCGTGCCAATTGCATAGCATCATACTATACTGACAGGTTCATTATTGATTTACAGGTTAATGATGAGACAGTAACAGGTGCGGGTATGGGTGCGACTCCTGGATGTCCCGAGGTAAATAAAGTCTAAAAATAATTTTCAATCATAATAGTAAGTACAAAATGATCAGGTATACCGTTCTTACAAAATATTGGTATGTGTAGTTTGTGTAGGTTTTCATCTCTAAATTTATTACTTGCTTTTTCAATTATCGTGTTGTGCTTAAATTGTTTTGATGATTTTGTCACAGGGACCTCCAAAAGAAGTTGAATTAACTTACGAGGTAGGTAATGTGAGAAGTTTAACAATATTCGTTCACACTTACTAGAATTTATTGCTGTCCTTCTTCAATATTTATATGGTATGCCTGTAAATATATTTTATAATTGCAGATGTTCCTCACGAGAGCAAAATTAAGGACTGTTGTTGATATTGACAAAACAAACCTTTACATCAATCCGGACAATGAATCCAACCTCCAGGGTCAGATTGGAAGATGCAAGGCATTAGAACAGAAATATAAAGAAGATGATGAGAATAGAAACACAAAAAAGAAACAAAAACGTCCTCTGTGGCAAAAGATTTTATATTGGTGTGGAGAGGGGTGTGTGCAGTGCACAGAATGTGTTTAAATGATCATTGGGGTAATGTAAGATTGATCAAAATCTGTCCTGATGGAGATGAATCTGTTAGAAGGTTTGTATATATTTTATTACTACATAACCATCCCTGTATAAGAACATGACTATCTTTCTGCTGTGCAATTTACTTTTGAATCCCTTTTCTACAATTTAAGCTGGATTATTTATTAGGTAGAATGTTTTTGTTTTAAAGCTGGTAAACAAATTGCATTCTGTAATTCCTCTATTGATGTAAAATCGCTACTAGTAAGTTTATTGAGTTGAATAGATTCTGAGTCTATTTGGTCAATGACTGCGATACTAAAACAATAATTGCTTGTATAGAATTTATATTATTATTATTATTGTGAATGAATTATGTAAATATCGTTATATTTTATAGTACAGATAGCATTGTGTGCATTCTGAAGTAGATTTGCAATATGATGAAATGCAATTTTACGGATTGAGAGTTTATGTTGAAATGATTTCGAACTTTTGCATGGTAAATTGCATCCTTTTATATTTGCGTACAGGATGTAGTGTTTCTTGGGATTAATGATAAAGGGATTACTTAGGTATTGCATCAATTTCTTCCTGTGTTCTTCCTCATTTCTGCAGAAATTATTTACCTACACTAATGTCACTCTAAACGTAAACTTAGCCACATAATCTGAACTACATTTGATACGTTTACGTATGTACTTATATAGCACATGTATTAATATAGGCATCTTGTTTTGAAATCCATTACTTACAATCATAATAAAGTACCTACTAATAATAAATCTAGCTGTGTTTCACATTTCTTAACAAATCAATACTTTAGTTCAACCATTTTGTGTAAGAAAGTATTAAGATTTGAGCATGTCACTCACTTTCTTAATGGCACATTAATTTTATGTTTGAATTGGATCATTTCCTTTCAAGCTCTCGTCAAGCCACCACCCAGCACACTATCCTGGCAATAAAACCACGAAATCTTTTTATGACCCTTAACTAGCAAGTAAGCTTCCTCTGTTTAGGTAAAGACTGTGGAAAAACCGAATACGACAAAAGTTGCTGCCAGCCTGTAATAAAAGTGTATAAAATATATTTCCACACAATTTGCAGATATGGCATAACTATATAACCGCAATAGTGTGGCAGAAATGGTTAATCTAGTGAAGTCCATTTTCCATGGCACTTCTGGCTGAAGACGTTAACACAATATCTACTTTTGTGCAGGGCAGGATGGTAAGAATGCGGCAGTTATCCCCGGGTTTATTTTTCCGGTTTTCTAATTCTATTGCCTTGAGTCGGATTTTTGTTTTTTATCTTTCACACCAATCCCATTCTATTGACTGGTAATCTCAATACAAATTTCAGACACTTACTTACTCTCTCCTCAATAACTGGTACACCCCCACAACTTCTCTTTCTACGCAGAACTTCTAATATTTTTCTTGTCGTTTTTACTGAGCTTTACTTGTTTTGTATGAGCTCTTATTTATAAAGGCTTCTCATTGTACGTGTAAAAACTAAACGTCCGTGCTTGGAATCTGCTTTGACAGACAGAATCCTTTTTAGAGATCATGACGATAAAAAATTCATATATCATCAAAACATATTTATTTATTTTTCTAAATCCTTTCAAATCCTGGAAATATAGAGAAAATACGCAGAAAATCCTTGTCATAGAAATTTGTACATTTACAGTGAAACGAATAAAAAGTAACATATTGAGCAATACAAGTCTGCTTGGTCTCTTTCCATAGTAAATGTGAATTGAAATTTCAATAGATACATTCATCCATTTGATACAAATACCGTTTTTCATTGCAGATCTATATAGTTGACATATACATAGATCTCAACATAGATCTATACCAATAAATACCAGTCAATAAACACACTTTCGTGTTAGGCTTGTGAAGAAAATCCTAACAGAACAATTTCTTTTCCCATGGCTGTACCTTAATAGTAGCTTTTTAAAGGTTACATTTTTGTATCAAAGCATGACTTTTTAGGGGGTGTGTGCCGCGTCGCTAATAAGTGAGTATGTAAAAACTACAGCAAAATTGTAAATACATAGATATAGGTAATGATAAAACACACGTCTAATTTTTTGCGTTGAACTGTGGCACAGATGGTAAAAAACAATAAAATACCCGTGGTAAGTTAGTGATGTATAGAAAACGGTATTCAGACAGAATATAAAAGACTGTGTACTGTAACTTTACTTTCTGCATGCACGGTGTGTACATTATAATCAATAGATCTAGAGGTACATTTTTTATTAATTCTTTTTCACATAAAATATTAAGCAGACGTGTCTTGCACTTGCACTGCTGCTAGTCTTCTCTATTGGATTTGTTCATTCTTGCGGATACTTTAATATTACTCTATTTGCTACAAATAACCGTACATTCCAAATCGCACTGCATTTATAATACACTAAACACAAAGATGCGCGTAGTCAAGTAATACCACATATCATATCTGTATACTCACCCGTCTCACTCTTTAGAAAACACGATTTTTTTACGCGGTCGTTCTTTTTCATTTCACATAATATATTTATCTCATGGCCTTTACAGACATGTGGGTCTTAGTGGGTTACAATGTTTATTACTGCTTTTATACATATACTGATACGAGCACTGCTATTTTTGGATCTCACACAGCAAATCACATTAGACACAAAACTAATTCACCTGCACTTCTGCTATACCGTATAATATCATAAATAACACACACACACATACACACACCGTAAACTAAGATTTATATCCGTATTCCCGTACCACCTAACACTACTAATGTTTATATCGGCATTTACAGTAAAAGTGCATGTTTTACAATTGAATCACACAAATGAAATGGATGTACACAGATTCACTTATCTGCTCTGACTGCTATACACGTTCGTGCACCTGCTCAATTATGTATAGGTATTATTTGAATCAACAGTATAAAGGGTAGAGTGGTACAGGACTTACAGACATGGGCTTAATATCTATATAGTTCTATACTACAGTTGTTTAATGTGTCGAAAACTTGATCGTTGATTAGTATTGAACGGCCCTGCCCCCAGTTCCGTTCCAACACACTGAGTTCACGTTACAATCTTTTATACACACTAAATTATTAGCATGGGTATCCAAGAAAAGTTGTTCCGAGATATATATGGCAATTTACGACATGAAATATATCTGTAGTAGTGAAAACGGGGACGATCAATGAATTGTTTTTTAAATGTATGGTATTTACTCGTGATTAGTGGGTGTCTTGTCTTGAAATAATACAGTTCAGAGTAAAAGTGTATTATAGGCATAGCAAAGTTTTGTGGTGGGGGAAGTGCTAGTAAAATTCATATGGAAATGTTCTTTTTGTGTGAATGACGAGACAAGAAATGCTTGTTGAGTCGTTAACAAAAGTCTCGCTCTAAATATTTTAGAGCTCAGCTCTATGCTACTGTCAATGTACCTACACTAAAATTAACGAACCTTCACAGAACTCAATAACATAGCTTCCTTGTGAAAATGATTTGATTTCCTTTATAAAAATGTTCGTACGTACTTTACTCATGTGATATTATATCAGGGAACACTTCGTTTTAATGTTTTTATTTTCAAAAAAGTCATAATATATATCTGTACATAACTACACGTACCGCATACCTACTGTATAAAATTCGCTATTACATTTAGTAGGTACCTTTTGGGAAACTGATAAGTATTACCATAACAGGGCAACTGTATCAGTAAGTACACTACAATAATATTAAATATAATATCGTAATAATGTAATAGTTATAGTCATAAAAGAATAAGCTTTTGCTTTTACTGGGAACGAGGAACACTCGCTGACTACTATACTAGCAGATTTAATCTTGAAGCATCTACTACTATTACACAAGTTATGCGTAAAATATATATTACCTACAAAAAGAAAAATACTCCTTTGAATACCGTGGTTCTCTACCGAGCTGTAAAACTAATTACAGGAAATACCGGAATCTTCAGTATTAAAAACTTTTATTAAAAGTTCATGGAACCTGCACTAATGATGATCATTACATTACATGGTGGTTTTTAAGGCAAAAACCATATAGCTGTAGGGACTGTTCATTACAATACCCTTCTTTGCTTACTCAACTGTTCATTCGACAATCATTTTGATTATGATTAATTAAATATTTCCAAGCGTTTCCGATTCGTTTTTGTCAGGCTGAAGAAACCTTCTATTGTAGCCACAGCATTTTAGTACTACTACCATATTATCAAACTCTGAACAAACTTTTTCCAAGTCACACAATGCACTGGCACTTCACAAATGTTTGCATACATCATCCACGAAGAGCACAGCTACACACCTTGGGCATTCTAACGCTTTACTCACAATGAAAATCGCTTGCACATCTCATCTCATCGACAACAGACTTGAATGTACCGCAGTGCAATGTGCAATCCAGCAATCTACATGAAAAACTACAATAAAAAATACACAGCGCATAAAGAACTGCAATATTTCCGTTAACTGCATACATATATTATATGGTATATAGCAAAAAACTGCAATCGCATCACATGGGCATAATAATGTAGACAGTTTCACAGTGTGCTAAAATCTAACAGGCCGACTAGGTATGTTGCTGATGATGAAACCTGTAAAAAAGAGGAAGTCTTGCGTTTAACATTATTACTACTAATAATATTATACACACCTCTGTTACCCATAAATCTTAACGTGAAGTTTTTAACAAAACCAACACCCGTACGCCCGTACTACCTTAATTCGTAAAGGTAAGTCTGTGAAATGAAAATATACGAGCCAAATGATGGATTTTGATGAATAAGGGTAAATCAGAGGAACGATCTGGCCGAATAAGTTGAGACGTTATACAAATATTATTGATGTTTGTTTGCATTCATGCTATTCCACGACCGCAACCATCAAGGAACTCTAAATAAACTGTATACGAATGTTCAGGCAGCACTATAAGCCACATAGTTAGCCATTTCCATTATTTTTATGTCTCTTTCATGTGGATGTGAATGCAACTAGTGTTATTTCTGTTTGCTTTCATGTCTATGTCCTCACGAAAGAAAACCACCAATAAAATGTAGTTTGAGTGCATTCGCATTATATTACGTAAGAATACACATTCATCAGCTCTCAGAATGACCATTTACTGTTTACGATTTCCAAATAGAAAACATGACCTGTGTGTTTGTTTTGTTTGTGTACAATACAAATACAAGTTGTTACATACATCCATCCGTACGATTCGCAAATTCTAGAAGTCTAGTACACACATACCTAATATACACTTTTTGCTTTACAATATTGTTACCAGAGCATGCAGCACTCTACGTAATATTGTGTCTGTGTGAGTGTGGCTATACAGTCATCTATTTCGTTTAAAGCTTTTTTTGTTTACTTAGAACAAAGATGAAAATGATAAAGACAAATCAATACTGGTTTGATTCTTTCTGCATTTCCTTCAGTATCAAACCATTTGGTTTAGTTTATACTACTTTAGTGATAATACATAGAAAACCAACTACCTTTTCTTCTGGTACAACAAACTTGTAAAAATGAGCAAGAAAAACTTGTCACTGGTATCTGCTTGGATTTTATTGAACCCTATCCTGGGCAAGCTGTATCTGTTCTGTAAGTAAAAAGGTATCTTTAATCTTCTGGTGCGTCTCATTCAATTCTCTCTCGTATATAGTAAATAGCTGACTGACAACAATCAGTGAGTTACTTTTTACTTCCACTTTAACGTTAGGTTGCTTCCTGAATGCGTTTCAATTTCATTTCTAAGTCTGTTTATTGACTGAACAGTTTTGTCTTGTCTGCGACTCTTGTTGCAATTTCGGTGGTGTAGCCAATACAAATACAATGGTAAATTAAATACTCTACTCTACCGGTTGCAGTATTATTGTATGTTGTATCGTAGCCAAAAGAATTTCTCAAAGTAAGTTTTTAACCAGTAAGCTCATCCAATGGGCTGAACCAAAAATCGTGCATTGGGTTGATGTGCAGAGTGTTTGAGCTGAAATGTAGTGGTGGTGGAGGATAGGTACTGCTTTTGTAAGTGCTATTGAATAGTAACAGCAAAAACTGATTTTGTACGAACAGGAAGATCAAAAATGTTGAGCTTAAAGCTAATGCACTGTGCAGCAGCTGTGTTATAGCCCACAATCAACACCAACACCCGAGGATCATGAACTGTCATTATTTTTTATCGCTCGTTGGGCAACTATTCATTTTGTTTGCATTACTTACCAATACATAAAGCTTAAAGGGTAAGTCAGTAGTTAAGCTCTGTATTGCTAATGTGGACTCATGCAGGATGGAGTGCAACATTTTTACTCTTTTAAATTTCTTTTAAAGTACCTGCCTAATGAGTAATAATATTCATCTTATTCATACATTTATTTCATCAATTTTTATGCGCTTCTAATCTACGTTTTGAATTGAAGTTTCAGATTCATTTCTTTTACGGCCTTTCCTTTATATCTATTAAGAAATAGGATGGGCCTAGCTCTGCCTCATTTTTCTATTTATCACAATCAAAGTACAGAGACCTTCTTAATGCACCCTGGAAAATGTAATACCTACATCATATAGGTACATAACTTAATATGAAAAAATTGCCTTTGGAAACTACACATACACGGTCATACCAAGATTCACATCAAAATTATGCGGCATAGCACAGCAAAGAGCATATTGTAGCCTAATAAACAAGAATATACCTATTATTATACAACAACAACCTATGGCATGACTTAATCTAATGCGAAATCGATTAATCTCAATAATGCTGGGTAAAGCTCGTATATTTATTTCTTGTAGGCAAACAGCAAATTCCAAAGTTATTGTAGCATTATAAATAGTTTACGTGTGGAATCCCATGCTAAATTATTAATTACAGCCTTACAGCTGTCATTTTATGCATTCCATACTGTTTTGCAAACATTTAATCTCCCCGAATGTTTATACATAACCCCTTACTGATTTCACAGCAAAATGTACAGAAACGTAGATTACAAATGCAATATGCAGATTAACATATTAACTTGAACTCATAACTCATAAACGTTGACACACTTATTATTGCCCCATGATGTGCCTGTCAGCCAGAAGGGATTGTGTTTAATTAGCTGTTAATTATACAAAGTTTGAACTTTATATGATAAACATGCATCAAGATCATCGCCGAGCTTCACATTACACTTGTTAATCACACAGTTTCATAGCTCCATCCATAAAACAGTTTATAAAGATGCAGAATGTGGAGTAGAAACCTACAGTACTGATATAAAACTTAATGTAAAATAATTACCCAGACGGATGTATCTCTAGCCACCTTGTTCTGTAGTACACACCTTATAGTTTACACCCTTCACATTATACAATGCTATAACTATAACTGATAACGTAGTTAGTATTTACGTACAGATACTACATGGAGACGTTAGTAGACCAGGACATTATTCGACCATTCGAATTTTTGCATAGGTTTGTTGTACTCACTAAGCTACTAAACTAATTTTCTCCTTCTTTTAATTAAATTTTACAGCAAATGAGTTTTGTAGTTTGCGAGTGAGTGAGTCAGGTGTATATGTACAATGTGCAATCTCTGAATCACGCATTTACGGTCGTTTACAGATACTGTGGATTTTAGGTACCATATGTATGTGAGAAATCCTATTAAAATTTGTATAGCAATCCAACGTTAAAAGTTCTGTGTGATGTGCCACATTTTTCCACAGTACAAGAGAGAGAGCAAAGAAAAGAGACAAAGACGGTTGGACATTTTGTCGAGATGATATGGTAATGATGTGAAGGTATGTAGTAACACTGCAGCAAAATGAAAATAAATGATCCAGCAATAAAGCTTTATGACACACTTTGTCTCTGTCTTTTGTTTATTAGGAGAACATATTAGGATTAATACTCGACATTTTTAGGTACTTAGGTAAACGATTGCAAATTGCATACTACAGTGGGAACTACGATGATCAGGATCAGGGAAATGATCGCATGACGATTGCATGTATGTCTAATCCAACTTCATAATTTTTTACGGCAATCAGACATGCACAGATCCCAGTTTCTCGTCCATGCTGAAATTTCGTGTATTTGTATAGTAAATTAAATAAAATGTGCATGAATGAACAAATTAAGTTGAAAATGTAAATTATTTGTCATTGAGCACGAAATACAAAGGAACAACAAGGGCAACTGTTGTTTACAGTTATGTTTATTATAGGTTGTTAGTGCCGGACTGTAGATTCAGGAGGATGATGATTTTAATTTAATGTTAGCTAATGCTAAGGTAGATGAGATGTACAGTTCTGTATATCACACTGGTACTAAACAAAGATTAATTGACAAATCCATGTCCACACATACAATGATGATGACATCAAGAGCATTTATACACCAAAGCCGTTATTTGCACAGAGCACGATGACACGTCGCTTTGATCTTGCTGCTTTTCCATAAATGTGCACACGTATTCTTCGGGGCTTTTAATCTCTACTCTTCTCGCCATTCAACACCCTTTCAGAGATTCAATTACACGGAAGGAAGTTGCCATTTGTTGTCTCTCTGCTTTCATGTGGAGATGTTTATAGTATTCATGATTGTACTATGATTCATCACTAATTGATGTAATTATATCCTTTATCCATATTTGGTATCATTATCCGATTTTAGAACAAAAGCACCGTGTTAAAATATTTACACTGTAAATTCAGACTCCCATTGACTCAGCTTCCGATATTCCTTTTCTCTGTAAGTATCATTTCACCTTATCTAATTTTACACGTCCCTCCTCTCTGCTCTCTCTCTCTCTTGCTATTCAAGTTCTGCTGATTATTACTTACATTACAATACAAATACCTACATTATAACCATGTTGCCTTATTATGTACTATGGAATATACTATATAGGCAATAGATATATGTGTGTACGTGTATAATGTCGTTGGTGAATAGAGATTTTACGAGTTATGTTGAACAGCACGGTCTGCTAAAAGCTGAGGATGAGCAGGAATCCCTGTTTTGTTACGCTTTGTACACATAGTTATTTATTTTACATCATCTCGCTGTATAACATCCTGAATGCGGAGCAAGAACTTCAGTCACTGCCCATAGTTTCAAAAGCATTATTCCTGGATCAGCTTCTGAATTCGAATGGCTGCAATAAATGAGCAGAACTGACAATGAGCATAGTAGTATTAGTCTGGTAGAGTAGTATCTTATTACATAAAAGTCCAAGTGAGTGCATCCTATATAATAATAATATATAAAATATCCATACCGCTATACCTGCGGTGTGTATTCTGCATGCACATGGATAAAACATAGTTAGTGGAAGAAGGTACTTGTTATCCTGTCTGAAATCTTTTATTATTGCAATGCATGTGGATTGTAATAGGACAGTAATCTATTTAGGATGTGTATATGTAGTCAATGTGTGTGTACGTGTTTGAATTTGTGTGAGTTAACTCTTCACTGTGCGATTCGTGTATATATTTGAACACACAGCGTATATTAATAATAATATTATAGTATATATTGGATATGTACTAGTAGTAATACTTGAGGAGGATAATGAGATATGGATGTTATGATGATGCTATATGCTGGCAGATGCGACGCTTGATATGAACTCTAGTAAATAGCTCTGCGTGGTGTTTTCTTACCTATACATAGCTGGGTAAAAGCATGTTATCATTATGAATCCAAGTTGAATGCAAAAAAAGAGTTGCAGTAAGAAGAGAAGAGCAATACTACGACTACTACTACTACTTGCAGCAATTGATGATATTGAGTACCTTACTATACATTACAACTACTCATACAACAAAAAGAAGCGAATGTACCTTGCGTATTATATACGTGTACGTAATCTACGTAAACACTCTAAATATCAAGTATTTACATCGACATGCAACTAACAACGCAGTATCAATGCACTGCCTAGCCTTCCAATTAATTTAATGCTACAACCACTGCTGGGGGAGAACGGATGATGATGGAACATCCTGGCCTGCCTGGTAAGATGCATACAAACTAAATTTAAATGTTTCTACATACAGGGATAGGTACATCATGTTATCTGATGTATAAATAATTTATTTCTACTTAATTCTGTGTACTCTGCCACTATTGTATTGTGAATGTTGTACTAGTAAATGCTGGAAATCCAATTTATCCTCTGGATTGAAAAGTAATTGCATTACCACTCGGTTAAAAGACTCACACTTGTAGGGCAAACACTTCAGAGGTCGTCTATCGTGTGCGTGTATGTGTAAATGTATACATAGGTACATAACAATTTTGCATGTAGAAACGAACCTTTTCTATCAGTAGTAGCTATGAGCCTTGAATAAGCCTTGGATGAAATCTGTGTAGTTTCCAAATACCTATATTATAATCTTAAACGTACCTGGTATTCAAAAGACGTCTTCTGACGATGCGGAGAGTACAAAAGTAGGTAGTTGCGGAAAAGATTAGATTTGTGTGGAAGAAGCATTGGCCACTGGTAGAATTTTAGTAATAGTTGGTAGTATAGGAATAGAAGAGTGGTGCATAATATAATAAATGCAGTGCCATAGACCGTGGATAGCAAGTGCAGCATTGTATAAGACTGCACAATAGGATTTCTGTATATCTATTATATCAAATCGACTACTATTCTACTACTATATAACTCACTACGGTCAAAAAGCAAGCAAATAGATATGTGGAGAGATATACGTAATGTTATGATACATAAATGAACTTCTCTCATCTCTCCCGTCTCACGCTTACCAGAATCAACCTGCAAAAGTTTGTGTTTGAAAGCACAAGAACGAACTGCACACTAGAAGAAGAGCTAAATAATCTTCGTTATCACATAGATGCAGCAAAATATAGGTAGAATGAGAGTACAACAATCTGCAAGCGAGAAAAGCCAACTTTTAACGTAAGTACATACATACAATAGTAAGTACACACAGAAAACATTCGCTACCATTGCTTATAGCTACCACTACACATGTTACCTTATGTACATGGCATTAGAAGGGAATAACTCGTATATCCCAGTTGCATAGGTACCTGTAAAGGTGTAGCACGTAGTTCTGTCTGATACTACAGTACAACTACATGTATACCTTCTTTAACGAAACGAAATAGTAGGAAAAAGCTTGAAAGACCAAAGCCAACATTACACGACCACTATTAACTAGTAGTACTCTGGTAGTAGTGTAATATTCTACTGGGATAACAGCTGAGTCAAAACACCTTGTATCTTTAGTTACTCTAAATCTTTCGAAGTGTTCGCTTCATATCTTTTTACAGAGTCAATTTAATAGAATCTGAGTAAGCGTCTGTGTGTGTATCCGTCTTTGTGTTTTGAGATTATGTGGAAATAGAATTCATTCTCTCTCTTTGACTAACTGATTCCATTTCTTTGCGTATACAGGATACGTACATAGAAACCGCATTTCAAGTGAGACAAACCATTCGACATTCTCGATTCTTGTTGAAGTCCCTAACGATTCAAGTTACATATTATTATTGTGTCTGAAGCGAATTCATTTATTTTCTAACTCTTTTTTTGGCTTGACGTACTACTGTATATCTTACCAGCACAAGAGTAAATAGTATTATATTCTTGGAAATAATATTATTATTGCTTAACAAATTTCGCTCACCTCACCTCACACCGCATCCCAGGAAAATTTTGGCATTGTTATTTATGAGTACATTATTTGCATTTATTAAATAGCAATGTGTGTTATGAGAAAGGAAATGCTAGCTGTGCAACCAGGACTATTGCTTCAAGATTCTTACTGACAGTAACAATTCGTTTTGTCGTCTCACTTAGTGTGTAGTGTCAAAGGTATGTATACAAGTCATAAGTTTTACTGCCATTACTTGCAAATCGTATTGCACGAGCGGTAGACCGCACGGTTTGCAGTGCATAGAGAGTAACTTACAACTGTCAGTCAATAAAAAAGAATATTGCTACATTACAGGCCAATACCAGAATCTGTGTGGCACATTTTTCGCAAGACCTGTCTACAAATTCTCTATAGTGTTTGTTTTTCCTGCTTATTGTCCTCCGATATCATTTTACTACAGTGCTCACGTTGATTCTTCTTTGAATTGAAACCCAAACTAAACTATAAGCCTCTGGCTCTGACTCTGTAAGCAAAGTGTGTGGACCAGTTGAAGCGGTGGTGTTATTTATTTAGTTTACGAGAATTCAAACAGTGGGGAAGAATAACGCACCGGGACAAAAACCTGAAGGAGGATTTTCATCCGGGTATTTAGAAGCTTTGTGTTCGATCAGAGATATGTATGTGCAAAAATAAAATATATTAGCATACGACAAACCCCGTGGTACTGTAAAATACGCAGCACTCGTGACCTAATCCAGATCTGTATGAACAGCGAGTGATTTGTGTGTGTCTCGATATACATTTTATTTCCTGTACTTAGCACGTAACGAAAGACTCAAAGTCTTCACTACAATAACTGGAATTCCTATCTGCACCACCCGTGCGAGAAAGACAAAACCAACTTCGGGAAATTATAGACGACAACTTGAGAATCGAGTTGTGTTGAGCCTGGTGAGTGAGATTCTTATCTTTGCTCTTCTCTTGTACTTGCATACTGAACTATTCCCATCCATCTGTATTCTACTCCCCGTTCTTGCCGTGGTTGTCTCAACTATTCCCTTCAGCATCGTATTTGTAGAGCGGTAGTGGCTTGGTCTCACATATCAACTTGTAATATTGATTTTCGCAAAAGGATGTACCCCAATCTTCATCTTCACTGGCAGTAAGCCTAACACCCAAAGAATTGTAATAAATAAAACAGAAAAATTCCAAAGAGTTTTGCGGGTATCACTATTTTATTCATGTGTCATGTACATACCCCCGGAATCCTGTATTATATGGTTCGAAAACTGTAAAAAAACTTGATATACCTATTCCAACTTTACTTAGAATTTGGATACCTCCGATTTTGCATAATCCTAACATGCTTCTGTCTTGTTAAATTTATTTTCACTTAACTGCAACTCGGCTTGATTAAATTAAATTAGAAGGAACAAGTATTGATGCAATGAATATTTTACTTGTTGATGAAACTTATTACTTACGTGGACAGAATTCAATTTCTAACTTTATGTAAAGTACCTTTGTATTGTAGGTATGTATTTTAAGGGATAAAGAATCTACTTTTACATATACCTAATATGTGGATATAGATACAGCAAAAGTATTATTTCTGACGACACTACTCTGAATTTGACAAATAAATTCGAAACGAAACGAAAGTGCTGTTAATAAATATTTTAGTATCTCAGGGTCATGCAGAGGCAGGCAATGACATTAAAAACGAAATTAAAAGTGGAGATTGATAATTCCAAAGGAAAGACGCAGACGGTGTTTTAGAATCAAGGACGATGGCAATGCCAACGTTATCAAAATTTCTGGTGAAAGTGTATCGTTTAACTTTTATAGTGTTTTCATAGTCACTTTACATTTACAACTGGCAATGGTAGTGCTAGAAATGTCTATAGTGAGTTGGCTGTTTGAAGAATTTAATGTTATGATAGCTTTATCCATCTGTTCCCATTTCTATGACCATAAACGTGCACTCTCTCAATGTGTGGCTTCCCTTAGCTTTGAGATTAGTGTAATTTATCTTTTGACAACAAATGCTGCAAGTGGGGTTTGTCGGTTCCTGTTTAGAAGTTCGTAAGTAGTAATAAAACTAGTAGGAAGCAATATCGCAAACCTATAACGACACAGCTATTGAGGTAAACAGAGAGTGATTCAGTGCAATCCTTTAATTCTGCCAGCTGTCCGTATAATGTTATCAATGAAAAACGATCTAGCACTATTTGTATACATGCATAGAAATGTAGTCCAGTCCTAGAGAAGTCTTTATCGCCTTGCCAGATATATTTCGTGCTTAACTTACATTCACGCACTTTTATACAAGATATCTGCCGGTTGTCTCTGCCAAACGGGCACATGTTGTTTGCAATCACTATCACACTTTAGTATCTGCATATATCTGTAGCAATAGAATTGCCCTAGTACTTATAAGTTAAACCGTATGCGTTGCTGGTTTGTCAGGTCCGAAGGTCTCGTCTAATCTAGTGAATAGTTTGCCATTCTTATTACTTCTCTGTCTTTATACAGCAGAAATTATGTGTAAGCAGTATGAATGTAGTATATAGGTGTACGCAAACAAAACGTAGCGAATGTCAGCAATCTCGTAGTCTCTCTTACTACATTTACCATTTACTACTATACTACGCGCTACCGCTGGTAATAACTCACTTCCTAATAACAATAACAAACAATTTTAATTCTACGTTGATAATGAAAGAAATAAATCAAGTAGGTGAAAGGATATCCTGTGAACGTCACCCACACACCAACAGCCAGCACATGCAAAAATTCCATTTTCTCACATGAAACATGTCAAATGTTATTTCAATTAATAACACATTTTTACATGACTTATACTTAATAACGCACCGCATATGGATAGCCGAAGGTGCATTTAGTAAAGGATCTGTTAGAAACGGCTAAATCAACGTCTTGGCGGCTTCCGACACAAAAAATGATCGTTTAGGTCTGTCGGTCAAAGGGTTGTGTTCTGACGCTGACTTTCTGGGCAGTAATATTGTTCTAGAGGATAAATGCTACTCGTGTATGCATATAGTTAACATTTATTCTTTTAGTACTCTCAACTACACGCTTCGGAACGTTAACTTCACTTTTGTTTATGCATGTCTGTGCTTGTAGTGTGGTAGTAAAACTTAGAACTAGCAGTTTTAATTTATACATCCTACATCGGGGTGTATAATCTGTATTTGGCAACAAAGTCCAATTGTTGTTCATTTGCCATTAGAAATGCAAATTATGTTCACTTTTTAACCTGATTGTTGTTACCAATCGATGGCATGGCGAATGGCAGAAAAGTAGGATTTTTCATCCACCCTTCATCTGCATTAGTAATAGAAAGGGTTATTATTGTAATTAACTTTGCCAAAGGCAGAGAATGCTTTTTTTATTCTAAGAGTTCTGATTATTCCTCTCGCTACTACTATACGATGCATTTTATGCAAACAGGACACAAATGTTTGGGATTATTCCAACAAACCATTTGCTTTAAACTATTATTAAAATCATGCATGATCAGACTCCCAGAGTCCATGTAGTAGGTATATCTATGATTAAATAAACTTCAAAAAGGAATGGCACGTTTTATATTCTGCATCGAGTGCACTGCAAACTTATTAGACATGCATTGGGATTGAGACACCTTGAAACTAGAAGTACTCGTTTAGCAAACAGTTCTCATTACAAACGCAGTGCAATGTAAAATGTAACACTTAATTGTATCAGCAGCTAATAAACAATGAAGTATGTAGGTGTGAGAACCAGAGTACAATTTCTCAATTTGTTTATATCATTGTAAAATCTGAGTTTGGTAAAACGAACAACGAGTTGGTTGAAACAACCCCAACTGTTTTTAACACACGTACTAAATTACTCTGTATTAAGAAATAAATGTTATACCGGATTTTTACACGATTATTGGGCAAGTCTTAAATAAATCACCGTGAACTTTACCAGAAGATTATCTCATAAGATAAATGTAATTGTGCAGACAGTAGTGACAACAGTTTTGGATGTAGACACCTATTCATTTAAACGTGATATCAAATTACCTAAGTGTTGAAGCTTAGAAGGGAATTCATTGACTAAGGCATATAATTTATTTCTTTAAATGAGTTGGCTGCGTAAGCTGCATGTACACGTAGTTAAAAATGACTGCAATACGATCCGACTTGAGAATGAGATATGTATCTCGGTTAAGGAATAGAATATTTCATCACAGTCAAGTGCCATCAGTTTTTATGCAGAATAGTTGCGCACAATGTTTGTTTACAGTGTGGTGTGTTCAGTGTGTACTAAAGCAGAATGTTTACAGTAGATTATGGTCGCATTAAAGTTTATGTAATGATTTGCTGCTTTACTCCTTCCGCACAAGAGCGTCCGTACAAATACAAACTGCCTTGCTCTTGCTCCTTCAGTATACAACTAGAGGAAAATGGCAAGATTGAAAGTCTTTCGGGAGGCTCATATTTCAGTTTCAACTTTTCAATAGGCGATTATAATTCCAGACTGGTCAGGCCATTGCTTCCCACGGTTTCATTGTAACGCAAATGTAGTAATCCATTATACTCTTTTATTCTACGACTTGCGATTTCAAATACAAAATTGCCTATCCCTTCTTCTTATCGTTCAAACTTTACTGCAGCGAGAAACACTGCTATACACACGCCTTAGCATGACCGGTAGTTCTTTCAGTTGTTTCGACGTACTGGGGTAAGGAGAAGAAAGATAGCGATCTATCTAAACTAAAGATACTTTATATTATACGATTGCATCGCATGTACATAACATTATCATCTGTCTTACTTATATTAGTAAAGGTAAATGCTGGCTTTTATCATTCTATCGCATTACAACTAGCACTAACATCAACCGAGATTAAAAACATGAAAAAACACAAAAAAACTTGGAACATACCCTACCTATATTATACTAAAGTTCATTTCAACATTCAACAATACAACAATTGCACTACACTAAAAGTTTGCCGGTGTAAAACATAAAGTAGGATTTATTGTATGTAGATGTACCTATTATTTTGTAATAAATGAGAATAATACATACAATAACCCGCTAAAGAGACCAAACCTACCTGCGAACGTGTACCTTATATATACGTATATTGTACACAAAGTTTTATGCACTTACAGTACTGAACTGAGGTATTTCTTATAGACTGTGGGATTAATACCATAATGCATACAAGAAGAAGCTTGTAAACAAAAGAGGACATGAGATGATGGTCATACGGTGTAATGTACACTTGGGTCAGACTCAGACCAGTAAAAAGCGCAACAAACAAAAGCTCACTCCACTTTGTCTCTCAATACACAAAACAAGACAGAACAACAACCTGAGAGAGTGAGAGATGAGCGAATGATGCTTTATGAGAATAATATTATGTGCATGAGTCGTTTGTTTAGAGTGGGAAGAATGTTTCTGCAGTCCATACTCCGGATTCTTGCTAAACGGTTGTTAGTTGTTGTTTAGGTAGTTTCCTATAAGATATTACATTGTATAAGTCAAGTCTTTAAGTGTAAATTTTAAGTAGGTACAGTAGGTAGTTTCTTAACGTTAGCTTCGCTTAGGTTACTCTTGTGTTCAAGTTGCTTGTTGAGATTTTTAAATAAACTATGTGCATAAAATTGCAATGAATGTTTGAGTCATGCATGTTATTATGTTGGTTGGTTGGGTTCGGTCGGTTGGTCTTACAGAGAAGAAATGTTGTTCCTGTCTGCCCAACTGCTTCCTGTCTTTAACTGTGGCTCGGCTGCAGCATGGAATGACAAAAGGGTTTGGTTTGTTCATCTCGTCTTCTTCTTCTTCTTGTCCTTTCTTCTTCAAGACTCGTTTTACAGAATCTATACAATAAATAACATTAAACTCTAATAATGACACCATGCTGAAGATCAAAGGCACGTCCTGTAGAAAAACATAAATAAAAAACTGAGTGAATGTCATTCAGTCACATTAAAGCATAAAGCTGTATTTCATCCTCTTATGACTTTTCCGAACTCAAAGACAAAGACAAACAAGAATCACAGAAAAGCAAAGCATCAAAACTGCAACGCAACACATTTTTGTCTTGTTTTGTGTAGTGAAATAAAAGAAAGGCAAAAGTGTACTGAATGGATTCTACGGACAACAACGGATGAGACTCGTCAAAAATCATAAGTGGATGGATTTTACTTTCAGTTGAATACAAAAGCACGTAGCAAATACATTACTAACAGTTGATGTGCCTCTTTGTAACACTTTTGCGTTATGTGATATCCACTTAGGTCTGTACACCATTATGATACAGAATCTTATCTGTATGATTGTACTAGTCGGTATACTCTCCCTGTGTATCATCATTATGGCTCTTATTTATACAGTTCTGTTGTTGTGAACCCAACACTCACGCACACAGTCTGCATTTAATGTAATCTTAGAAAATATACCAGTAAATACATTTGCAAACTTTCAGAGAGATTCTTCGTTCTGATTTCTGCTACGCAATAATGGTAACCGAATCCACATAACAAACGGAACTGTTTATAATAAGACTGTGCATCCCAACCATGTACCTACAATTACTGCTTAATTAGTTCAACAATTTAAAGGATTAAATTTTAAAATAGGGCTAAATCTTTACACTTATTTGTATGCGTACAAGCGTATGACAAAAAATACTAATAGCGCAAATTCAGTTGATGTCGTGTCTTATCTTCTGTAATGGAAAATGGGAGGTAGTATGTTAGTAAGGATAATTTCTATGTTTATTTTTGACATAGTCAAAATAATTGCATTAAGATTTGAGACTTCTCTGTGGCTCATTTCAGAAAATATTATTCAGCAATTTTTTACAGATTGTATTAAACTTTGAAACACACTTAGAAAGTAATCTACCTATATTTAATTCTTATACTAAAGAGTGCAGATTTTCAATGGATGTGCAAAACTTTTATGACATCTTTCATTGCTTTGTCTTTTTCGTTTTTATCAGCATAATACATGGATGAGACAAAAAGACATAGCAATTACATCGATTTCTCTCATTTCGTTTGTTTGTGTAAAGTACAATGGTTGAAGTTGTAGTATTAGTAAAGTTGTAAATATTGTGGTATAGAGGTTGTAGTTGTATATTCCCATCTTAACTAATTGGATTCAGGTTGATTGAAAAACCTGAGAGTCAGGTTAGGTAAATATGAGAAAAGTGGCAAGAAAAAAGGATTGCGAGTGGATGTTAAGTACATTTTTGCTTGTTGTGCGTTATTTACAATAAGAAAATTGCAATGCAATTTGAAATTGCTCTTTGTTGTGTGTTTGTATTGTACTTACACTTTTTATTACACACACTTTTGATTTATTCTTTCATAACCATAATATAGAGTACTTTCCTCTGGTTACTTATCCGTGGTTTCATTTCGTTCCGGTTGCAATAGTGAAATGCACAGCATTGGGTCAGGTCATAGCAAGAGTCAGGAGAAGCCATTCGCCCCGTCGAATTTTTTCTTTCTTTCTTGTGTCTGTGTGCTCTTTCCGAAAGTAGGGATATTTTACTTACTAATACTACCTACGTCAAGTTAAACTATCGTTTACCTACTGTCTTCATATTACTCGTGGCAGGTAGTAATAATCCAACTTGACTGTTATGGGTTGATGTTGATAGGTACTTATTAGTTCAAGTCAAACCGATGTTTTCTTTTGTAAGCAAAAGGCAAGGGTTATCATATGATAATATTGAGCTAAGCATAAAAGGGAAATAATAATGAAGCAATCACAATATAACAAAATATTCGTAAAAAATCTGCAATAAACCACAGACTGTACGCAGGTAAATCTTCTTTCTCACTGGAAATCTTTTTGTGTGCAGTTGGTTTGTCCTGCCTCAACCTGGAACACACACAACATATACCCAGGCATATATAATAGTAGTAGTAGCTTTAATAGACTTCAAAACATAGCGTGACTTAATATTTTATCGCGATTATTGACCTTTCCTGATGCATTGTAGAACAGCCTTATTTTATGTAAGGCAGGTAGGAGTAGTAGTATCAGACACTAACTTTAAAAACCTTTTTGTTGGCTCAATTCGTTCTATTTTATATTACACAGATATAAAGAAGCTGTAAGTGTAGTATTATAAAATACTATAATATACTTACTTCTTTTATACTCAGTCAGTAATATTATTATAGTATTTATTGAGGTTACTGCTTATAATATTACATACCTACATTAATAAAATACTACGTAACCTGTGCACATACATACTACTGAAGTTTACCAACATTTGCAATAAAGACCAAGGCAGGGTTTTATTATGTTCCTCCGTGTCCATAATAATTCTGTTAAAGTTGTTTCCATCTTCTTAAGTACAATAGTAAAAATATTCCATTGTTGCATTGAATGAAACAACAGCGGGTGGTTCATTTTATTAAATAGGTATATCATTGTCATCCGACAGATTTTTTACATAATTCCATGTGTATCTCCACTAATACAATACTAAATGTACCTAAAAATATGTTCATTCGTTAATTTTATTAGTTTTTACTTATTAAGTAGCGTCAGCTACTTTATAAGAACGTTCAACCTGTCTGTCTGGTTATCTGTCTGTGACACGATATCGAGTGAACCTTAAATGTGGACTCAAAACATCTCAAACCTCAAGCCA
>JABASD010001544.1:0-38420 GCA_019776165.1 Pogonognathellus flavescens
CGCCTCATATGGCGCCACCGGGTTTAGTAACTTGCCGTCTCTAAATTTTCTATCTTGACCCGCCCTAGTAGTACACTACTCACTCGAGTTCGCCCTGGTAATATCAACCCTTTGAAAATGGTAATAAGAATCCTGAAGATGAACAAAGAATTGAGTGGAGGAAATGTGAATAAATAGATATATACATGTCATTTGCGATCAAAGTGTGGGACTGTTACACTTTCATTTTTGATTTGTTAATGTAAAAAGAAGAATTACAAAATGAGATGTGAAGTTTTAGAGAGAAACTTTGATTTGAGAAGAGAAGTTTGTCAAATTTGGGGTATGTATTAAGTGAGCAAGGATTTATTAAAAACTGTGTGAGGGCAAAGGCTGACAGAGCCAGGGACATGTATTACGTATGAGAAGTTGTTAATCGTTAATTAGAAGTGGTTGGACAAAAAAGTGTTGGGGAAAAGATTGTGTGACAGAGGATGGGAATGTTTACTTAATGTGAGTAATGAAAGAAGTTTGTGAGGTCTATAGGACTTGATTTATTCTGAGACGAGAGTTACAGGTGGGCAAGTTAAAGACTGTCGACTTCTTGGTTGTGTAGTTGAGCAGCTGAATTATTTATTCGGGTTGTTTGATGTGAGAGTGACAGACGGTGATTTGAAGAAGAAGAGCGGCTGAAAGGGAACTGCCCGCTAATTCCCTCACAGCAACCCGAAGTCTGTTTCGATTAGCGTGGACGTGTAATCCCCGACACAGTTGGTGCAGGAGGAGCGGGAGAAGATGGAAATGAAGGAGGTGGACTGGAGAAGAAATGTTTGCAATTATTTGAGGAGGAATTGATTGCAGGTCGAGTGCGTGAGAGGGCTGAAGGAGTGAGCCTGGAGTTAAGAGTCAGAAGAACATCAACACTCCATCCAACAAGAAAGAAAATAAAACTCCGCGTACTTTTCCGTGGAAGTGGAGCTCCTCTGTCAGTCGAGGCCTCTTCAGAACTCTTCGCTTTAATTCTCCCGTCTAATTCCTTTCTCTCTCCACTCACTTCTCTTCTTCCCAATAAACACACAACCATTCTACACACAGGAAACACAGAAAGAAGCAATGACTAAATTATTTCTAATGCAGTCTTTCCTTTCTTCTTCTTGTCCCTCTCTCCCAAAAGTCTCTTCTCTTTCATCTTCACTCTCAGAAGTGCCCACCCACTCCTTTCAATTCAATCCTCTTCTTAATTATTATTATTTTATTATCATTGCAGCAACCCATCCTCCCTTCCTTCCTCCCAATCATTTTATTCTCTGCTTCTTACACAATCCACCTCCTCCAAACCTCTTTCGCAATACAAGACACTTTTTAATGATAGAGCAAAACAGTTCTTCAGTCCTCACAGTCATTCTACTTATTCTCAGTTGCCCAATTTACCATTTCCGTATTGTTAGTTGCATGGACTGGAGGAATTTGTACGTGTGCAGGAAGTGAATATTAATTCCCAATTTAAGTGACTGCCATTCTCTTTCTTCATTTCTCTTTCTTCTCTCGTCCAACTTCTGTCGAGTGGATTCATTCCTCTTTTAACAACATTCTAACCTCCTTATTTTATCATAAAATCCTCCCTCTGCTCCCTTACAACTTTCTTTATTTCATGCACAAACTTAGACGATCACAAAATGACACGAAAATCCATTTCCCATTTTCAACAGGACGTACAATTTTTAACATCTTTATTTTTCAATTAAGCTAAATGTAAGTAAATTTGAGAAGACTCTCAGAAATTCGTATTAATTAAGATGAGGGAAACAATCAGTTTGAATTGGTCCAATGATCAAATTTGGTCACACAAATTGTACAATAATGAACAAAGAGGACGAAAATGTATAAACATTATATGCTATATTTGGCATTTTTCAGCAAAGTTAATTCAAATTTAATTTTTTATTATGCTGCTCTCATCTAAATAACATGAATATATATAAGAGTCCCCTTAAAAATGAAGTAGCTTCAGTGAGAAATAAAAGTGACATTTATGGTCCGTCTTAATTTACATGTAATTCGGTAAATATGACACTGAGGACGAATCAGCGTTCATTTTCCACATTAAAAGAAAAAACTATGTATATAAAAAAGTCCACTTTTTTTCTGTTCATTTCATTTGTTGCGTTGCAGATGCAAAGTGAAAGGAAATAAAGATCGTTACAAAATTATTTTGAGTAGTAATAATGCTGTAACTTAAAGGAAACATTATAATTGTGACTCGATTCAGTTACAGAGGTCTCAGACTAACCTAGATAACTACCTAATTCTTTAATTACTTATGTATAATCACATCAATACATTTGTCTCCTGATGAAGATCATAGTTTTTTTGATCGAAAGCTTGAGTTATTAATAATACCTCGAGTCACAATTATAATGTTTCCTTAACCATATCCGAGGTTGGAAAAGTCTCCACTATCAAATTAAATGCTGTAACTTCTATTAAAAATTTTCCCCAAATTTTCGGGGACGTTTAGAATGATGAAAAATGAATATATCCTTTGAATGTTGTGACTGTAAGTCTTCCTGCAGATATATCCGCTGGAGCGTTGGGCTGAGGAAATAATGTAATGTTAAAAAATTGGTTGTTAGAGAAAGTTATGCCGGGTTATGCTATCTGCGAAGGATGTAATTTATTCATATTTCATTTCTAGCTCGTAAAGCATTATTGGTTCTCGTCGTGCAGAGTTGAGAGTTTTGAGAGTTTCGAGAGTTTTGAGTGTGTTGAGTGTGTTGAGTGAGCCCTGATGTGATATGTAATTGAATCCAAGAGGGAAAGAGCCCATTTAAGCTTAGCTGTTAGCCAAATCAAATCTTTTCAGAGGAAGCCAACTTCAATCTGGAGCACACGTTGCAGAGGCTGACGGAGTGACTGGAGTGGCTCCTGCTCCTTCAATTTCCTCCTTCTTTATTGCAACTCCATCCGTCTTACGCTCCATTCATTATGCAAAACTCTCAAAACCCACTTTGGGACGGCACAAAGTGAAGCTGCTTCTACGACGACAATAATCCGCGTGTAATGATAATGATGCCAATAATGCCAACGAGTCTCCTTCCTTTTCTTCCACTCCACTCCCAACCAACGACAATTATTCTCCTCTTAACAGCCACACTCGCACTACCAATGTCCCCATCCTTCTCCCAATCTCCCAACAACCCGCTACAATGCAACTAACCCAATCTTTCTTTTATTCACACACCGCTCTGAATACCGATTGCTAATAACAACATCAACAAACGCAACAACCAACTTATTCTGAATCCTCCAATTCTAATGCGCCCACAAAATCTTTCTTACTCAGCAAAGAAACACTTCCCAATCAAAACGGAACGCTAAAACATTTTTGTATTCATAATAAATGTATTTGAGGAGCTATTTGAGAAGCTACATAATTGTGCAAAGTACGAGAGATTTGTACACGCTGAATGAATATAAAATATTGCTGCGGAAAAGATGATGAACGTCCTTGTATTTCTAATCATCATCGCACCCCTAACCAATCCAGGCTAACAAAATTAATGAATTTCCAACCACGATAAACTTGTCTCAACTAAATGCAAGCTAAAGGATTTATGAGAAAGAAGTGCAGAGACATTTGATGGATTGTGAATGGCAAAAAAATTTTGAGTGAGTTAAACAAAGAAATTGTGTGACAAAACGAATTTTTTATTGATCTGCTTTGCAGCGGTAACAAAAGAACGGTCCAGAACTGTTTTTGCAGAACTGGAAAGTTCGGTAGGATGGTGTGGAAATATTTTCGTTGGGTGGACAAAGGTCATCACAGAAGGCAGATAGACAAAGAGACGGGTGTTCTGCGGGGACAGAAGTGGCAGTGCAGTTGGAAGGAGCCTGCTCGAAGATCTTCTTCTGCCGTCTTCGTCTTCGTGTGGAGGTCATGAGGAGGATGCGACATTTTAACCGTAGTAGACTCCAGCTCCGGCATAAGCGGGAACAGCAGCGACTCCAGCATAACGGTAGGGGCTTCCGTGGAAGGCGGTGGATCCGAATGGAGTGCTGTAAGCGGCATATTGAGCCATGGAGGTGGCAGCAATGATAGCAACCAAAACAAGGACAGCCAACTGTAAAATTCAAAACCAAAATGTTTAATCCGATTGTCCATTTTAATCAGCCGCTTCAAAATTCATTTCTGAAAATGAATTTAATTGTTAAAGTTAATTTCTTACCATCTTGTACATGATGAATGAGTTTTTGGGTTTGGAGTTGAGCGAGAGTGAATTTGTTTGCTGAAGTGGCAAGAGAAGCTTTGATACAAATCCAACTTCTCCACGACGCTTTTATACTCAACTCACCTTCCAAAAACCAAAACAAGAAGCAGCACGAACACGCACTCCGTCTCAATCAACCCCGCCTTGATTTACATGGCACTTTTTCATGTGCCGTGAGACAAAAAAGCAAAGCTGAATTATATAAGGAGATTTCTTTTGGCAGCAAACGATGTGCTCACACTTCTGGCTTCTACACGCTGCTACCTGATTCAATTGATAAGCAGTCGAAGCTTTATTTGTGGTGCGAGTGCCTAGAAGGATCTGTTGCCACGTCAGTTTACAAATCGCAGCTCCTTTGTTCCTCCATGTAAATCTGCAAGCAACCTTAACCTACACATTCTCTCAACACACACACACTCCACTTTTGCCTGTTCTCAATAACATATTGCATTGCTGCACAAGACATTCTTTGTTAAGTCTGCGTCTCCCTCATATTCCCATCTCCAGCTACACACAGCTACAAAACAAAAACATAAATAAATATAAACACAAATGCAACAAATAGCAAAAAACGGTTGGGGCTGCTCACAGTCTGAATGGCACAGATCCACGATTGAGGTACACACAAGGAAATCACTTTAATTCTCAACTCAATCGTTTTATTTGGAACTCCAGTCATCCACTGCTTATCCAGCCCTCTCTCTCTCCACATCTCCAGCTCCAAAGTACCTAAACACATTTTCAGTCTAAGCAACATCTAAACATCTTCCCAATATCCCAATCACATCATTCTCTCTCTCTCTCTGTAAGAACAATCATCTTAGGCAGCCATGCGTTCAAAATCCGTGTGCCTTTGTGTGCGTTCTGTTCAGGTTACGTACTCGCTTGTAAATTAATACTTGACTGTGGGGAACCCACAAAAACTCTGATTGCGTTGTCCAGGAAGATCGACTGACACACTACACGTATTTGTACACAAAATGTACACACACGTTGCTCCAGAGTCATGTACATTATTTATTACGTTTTATGTGTTCAAAAAAATTGTTCCATTCATCGATTATCGTCATTGTTGTAAAAAGCTGAGTGTAATGAAGTAGGGCTGTTAATAGATGAATGTTAGAATGTATGCAGATAGATTACATGAAAGATAAATGGCACGAAGTTGTTATAGGGCTATAAAATGGGTTGATGTATTTACAGAGAAGAAGGATGAGGCATCGCTGAAGCAGTGCATGGCTATTCAATCAGATAATCAAATCCAATCTACAACGGCTCACTGCGTACATTCTTACTGCTTCCTTATTCACTAAAAAATCTGTCTCTATCTGCATGCACAGTGCGATAGACAAGCTGAAGCTGATGTACGACTCGTGTGTTTACTGCCTATCTAAACACATCTTGTGGCGTTTTAATAACTACATTGAATTTTGTTATGTAAATGGTAAAGTACAGATGATGCAGGACGTGCATTACGCTACACAATAATACGCCAAACATAATCTGCTTTTTTTCTTGCTGTTATGTTGGTGGTTTGTTGTGATTGGGATGCTGCTGGATCTTTCGCACCATTTTCATCCAACCATCTACTCTTCTTCACTTTACACTTCGTATCCTGCATTATGTACCTTTATTTAAGTTGGCGTGCTTTACGTAGAATATCTTTCATGTATTATGCAATCATTAAATTGCTTATCCTTGCTCTTCATAAGTTACACGCTCCACTCAATCAACATTTCCATACTCCACCACAGTCAAAATGTTCAGAATTTTGTGTGATGTCCCCATATTATCCATTGCACCAAACATTTTTCAAGTCTACAACACCAAAATGTATTCAGTTGGTGTCAAATGTACTTGGATATATCTTTATGCAATTTTTGGTATCATCTCTCGTTGCATGTCTTACTTCATCTTCAAACGGTATCCACAATAAAACATTTTCAAATTGTCATCTTGCCTACCTGCGCACACGATATGCAATTCTCACAAATTATAATCAGAAGCATCGACAAGTTTTCTGTCAACCGAAACTGCTCGTACTCATATTTCATGTCACTCACAAATAGTCATTGTCATCATTTTTATTAGTTAAATGTAAATTTGGATTTTGTCAGCATTGTTTTTCCCACTCGCACTCCACACATTTCCACGGAAGAACACATGCCATGTCATGTGCTTTAAAGTTCTCGTGTTTTCTGTCTAATCCGAAATGCTGAACTTAAAATTGGGAAAAAGGTGTTATAAAGTTCAATTATTTCAGAAAGTCTTTTTTTTCTTTGGGCCTATTCTTGATCAATAGTGAGCCCCATTATCAAATCCTGGGTATACTCGTGATGTAACTTCACAACTTAATCAATTTACAATAAATGGAAAAATCTGAAAATAATTTGTGATTCATGACCAAGTAGGAAATAAATGAAATGCGGTTCCATGCAGCGTGTTCGTGGTAAATCACACCAAAAGTCCTGAAAGGAACCTAATACAAAATAAAAGTATTGTGAAATATTTGTAAATAAAATTATCTGTGTTAAAGTCCAAACAGTTTCATATTGTTTCATAGCACAATATTTAACTTCCATTTCTGCAACCCCGTGATTATTCCCAACTTATTTCAATGCTGATGCAAAACGTGTTAATTACATAATAAGATTCATAATGCTATGTGGGCAACTTACTACGAAGAATAAATGCGTTGAGAAAGACAAATTGATTTGACTAAACTAAACGAATTTTATTACAAAGACAGCGAAATGAATTTACAAAACACGAAATTGAGGACGGTGCGGGTGTAAAGGGTGGACAAAAGACAATGACCCAGGGTCTGCCATGAGATGACAATGACAGGCCAGTCCAGCTGGAATTGGAGGAGGAAGAAAAAGAAGAAAGAGTTGTACGAGTGGTAAGGACTCTTCCATTCATTGTTCTCCCGGGTTGTCTTTGTCGGAGGTCATGTGGGAGTATTGTTGAGATGAGAGTATTTAACCGTAGTAGACTCCAGCTCCGCCATAAGCGGGAACAGCAGCGACTCCGGCATAACGGTAGGGGCTTCCGTGGAAGGCGGTGGATCCGAATGGAGTGCTGTAAGCGGCATATTGAGCCATGGAGGTGGCAGCAATGATAGCAACCAAAACAAGGACAGCCAACTGTAAAAATTCAAAACCAAAATGTTAAAACCGATTGTCCATTTTAATCAGCCGCTTCAAAATTCATTTCTGAAAATGAAATTGAATTGAATTGTTAAAGTTAATTTCTTACCATCTTGTACATGATGAATGAGTTTTTGGGTTTGGAGTTGAGCGAGAGTGAAATTGTTTGCTGAAGTGGCAAGAGAAGCTTTGATACAAATCCAACTTCTCCACGACGCTTTTATACTCCGCAATTCATTCAGTCTCAATCAACCCCGCCTTCATTTCATTCTTTATAAGTGGCCACAAATATATTTTGAGGATAGAGACAATGAAGAGACTGGCGTTGTGTTTGTTGTGTGAATAAATGAAGTGGACGAACGTGTGAGTGAAACTGGAAGGTAAGATAAGACATGGTAGGGTCTAATGGATGATAAGCACGGACTGGGACAAAGAAATGTTTGTTTGTGTTTGCATTTCTTTTCATAGCCAGCATTGTCTGCTGTGCGAGTCATAATAAAGTGACGGTGCTATTAGTAGATGCCAATAATGGAGACATTGAGTAGCAGAGAATTCGCAGTGTTGTTGTTGTGGGTTGCATTTTTTAACACACAGCACTCTCCTCAACTATTCCATCATCCCTCCAACAAAAAGTCTCATCTCAGCTGCAACACACACACCTTCCCAATGCATAAGACTAAAAGTCTAAAGCATTGGCCGAACATGAAGTAAGTCACTCTCCAAGTCCAACTGCAAACAAATCCACAAATCGATGGATTTGCAGCTGACTGTTGTGGCTCCAAGGTGCGTGCTGCGTTCCAGCATTCAGGAAATCGCCTTACTTTTCAACCGACTCCTTGCAAAGGGCTTGGCGTAACAACTCTATAAGTAATGGCCATCTAAATATAATCTCATCCAAACAAATGCATCGCACAGAGTCCACAGAGTACCTCATTCACATTATCTCTACATTCAATCAATTTCGATACCTAACCACTAGTTTTCATTTCCAATTCAGAAAATAACTCATCGTACTTACACAATTCTCTTTAGTGAACATTTAAAAAATTACCTGCGCAGTCACAATTTTTTTCAATTGCATGAGAGTTTAAATTACTTGAAAATGTGAGATGAAATTACAAAGTAAAAATGCATAAAGGTATGTACATAGTACACACCTTGTATGTTATGACTTCACATAATGTATTAGGTGTACACAATCTATATCTAAATATTCTGCATTATTAATACGGATTGGAGATTAAAGATAATAATTTTATACGTAATATTTATAATTTGTTCTATTTTTTCACAAAAATATTTAAATATGCAATTCCACTGGACCTTTCTTGCTAAAGAGCATCGTTATTGGGTAGTTGAATAGTTTACGTGCCAACGTGTCTGTCATCGAAACTGATGGAAGCGTGAAATGATTTTAAATTAATCTTATTTTTCCTTATATTGATTAAATTTTGTGCAGAGAGTGCACTCGCAAGCAGTAGACGAAACAAAGACAAAGCGACAGACGATAGACATTACGCTGACAATTTTGTTTTCTTTGAAAATAAGAGAAATGAATGACGCAAGTGCCAGAACGTTGTATTGATGATGCCTTGATGACTGATACTGAAATCATATTTACGTATGGCAGTAGTCCTTAACTGACATTAGTTCCCAAACCTTTTTGTTCTACGCATTGTCCAGTCTATATTTACCACTCGTAATATGAATATGTTCAGTTTAGACCGTTGTAAAAGCACATGGCAATAATACAGAGCTATAATTATAAGTGCCTATTCCGTAATAGTGTAGGATATAGCTGGAGTAGTGATTGATGAAGAAGATGGAGTAAGGATGTTTGAGTGGGGAGTACAGTGAGTTTTCAATTAACTGCGTTTTAAAGGTGAGGATTTGTTGTTTGTGTTTGTGTATCTCTGGGAGTGATAAGAAAGAAGTCTGACAAGATGTTTCAGATTCTTTTTTTGTCCTCCCAAAGTTTTTCATTCCCACTTAACCTGTCTCAGGGTTTCTCCAATGCAAATCCATCCACTCTTCTGCTTGCTGGGCAAAACCATTACGTAGTAGCCGTCTCACATTTCCCAATTATGCTCTTACGTACCATTGCATTGCTACTGCGATTTTGCTACCATTCTTCCAAATGCATTTAAAAAGTTCCAAGTACTAATCTTAAGGAAAAATAAATCTTGAGATGAGACGATAGAATAAAGAAATGGCTGAGTGGAGTAACTCTTTCATAATAGGAGTATCTCCACAAACACATCTATTATTTTAACACTGCTAATCCCAACATACGTAACTTGTGTATCAACATAATATATTTTGTTGATTGTTATTCACCTGATACATGATGTAGACGGACGTACCTGTCTACTGATATGTATGTATTAATTGCATTATGTTTAGCCGAAAGGTATCGCACACAATCTGAATAAATCTAAAGTGGTGTGGGATGATGAGGGCAATATTGACGCAGAAGACTCGAACGGCGCCAATGCCTTTCTTATAAAAAATATTTTCTATTATGGCCAATGTAAAGATTTCTAATCTCATGTCTGTTCTCCACATTCAATCCCTTTCCGATATTCAATGTCAAATATTCCATTATTACGGCCTCAGATGTCTGTGGAAATTTCAACAAATGACGCAAGTTTGGACGCAATTGAGATGTTACTAAAAATGTGGCGACTATTTTATGATGGGTGCATGCTCTTTGGCTGAATAGAACAAGCTACTTAAGGCACTATATCAAATAATATGTCCAACAGACCATCTTGGACATGAAAGCGACTTATTGCAACTGCCCGAAGACGTTCGCGATGATTCAAAATATTTGAATCCTTTTAGGTTAATATTCCAGAGATTTTCACAGGAGCGGATTTTGCATTTGGACCTCTGGAACGGATGCAACAGGCACACAACTTTTTATCCTTCTCCTCCATCTCGGTGCTCCCCTTGTGATATCTTCATACTATTTTTTGTGAGAAATTGTGAAGTGAGTCTTTGTGAGACAAGTTGCAGAACGTACACGAGTAGATTGTATCGTGTGGGAAAAAAGTGGGACGAGGGATTGGGAAAAAGTTTGCTTGTTGCTTGGGTCGTTGTAATTTTGTAATACAAAATCCTTGCCAAGTTTTATTCCTCCAAAGGTGAATATCGCTTACAACTTTGTATCATTCCGTGCTTGCAAAATTCCCATGGTGGTGATGCTAATGGCCACAGCTACACTCAACGCAGCAACACCACACTGCAAAAAGCGAACATTAAGACTCAGAAGTCACAAGTCTGAAGTTAGTGGGAGAGTGGTTGTGAGAGAACGAGCTACAGTTGTCCATGTCTTTAACCATGCATTTTATAATCACATTCACCCATAACAATTCAATCAAATTGTGAATCCGAATATTTAAAAGGTTTCATCTTGAAATGGACAGTGAAGCATTAAGAAAAATACGAAGTTAATTTGTGGAGCTGATGGTTGTAAAAAAGTTTGAGTTGGAATAAATGAAAAGTTGTAAAATGTGTTTGAATTTGAAGTGGATGTTGTACGTTGGCGCAGTTCTTCACCTGGTAAGTAAAACAACAAATGGAATAGTGAGAACCATTTCTGCCAGACTACATCAGGTCTCTTTCGATTTGCATGAAGCAGTTAATATTTTGCAACCAGTCGTGCGGATAATGTAGTGAAGGTTATTTTTGTAGGTGATTGGGTTCGTGGCGGTAACAAATACAGCAGCGTCTCTGCCAGAAATGGTAAGTTCCGCCATTCATTCTGTTCATTTCAAACTTTTCATCGTCTCCTTTCCAACCCTTCTGTTTTTTAACACAATCCATCCGCCTCAGTTGTCAGTTGGCAGTCTGAGTGTGTATAATTTAGTTACTTACGACTGATCAGTGATCAGGATTTTCCTGCCATACTTGTCTCAATTTTGTAGAATAGAAAAGTTATTCTCCCCTGATTAGGGGCATTTGGAATTGCTCAAAGCATGATTTTAGCATCTGCTTAGAATATTTTGATTTTGTGCTTTGCGTGTGGATTATTTGACTGGAGTGAATGGAAGTGGATGAATTTGTACTTGAATTGGGTTTGTTTTGTTTAGGTGCGGAGTAGCGGAAGACAGGCTTTGTTCTGGTGCTACATGCTCCCTTACTTCACACTCGCCCTCCTCTTTCTCTACGGAATACACAAGGTACCACGACCCAGGCATGTCTCCGAAGTAAAGGTCATCGCTTTTATTCGCTCACACATTCACACTATAAATGCAGATTCACACGAGTCTTTCTTTTGTCCTGGCTAATAATTTAAATGGGAGGAATGACAGCGTCATTCAAACTTCTTCGTATTGTTTAGACTGGGTTAGAGAATTGCATGATCATCGTTTTGTGTTTTGTGTGTGGCGAAGAAAGCAAAACGGTGAGAGCGGATGGAGAGAGAAGTTTGTGAAAGTTGATTTTGTTTTGGTTTGATGTTTTAGAAAAGTTTGAACGTGCTGCGCGTCTCCACCACAACTTTCGCCCTGCTCCAACTTCTCCTCTTCTCCATTTCTGTCAAATACATTGGCCATTGTAAAATGAACAAACAGACGCCGTCGACTTCCGGCGAGGAAGCTGCGACTGCCACCGCCGAACTGCTCCGCTCCTCCACTCCCGTCCTCTCACAAGAACTCTTCTTTTGTCAACATTTGAAAGTTGTGATCATGACGATCCTCCTGCCCATGTTCTTCCACACCGTTCTCTTCACTGCCCTCCTCGTCGCCTTCATCTACCAACTCAAACACAAAATCTACCCCGTCTACCACAAACACCCGCACGTTCAAATCATCGTCGAAGAAGTTCTCTAACCAGAAAACAAGTTCCTTCACTAATACGAACTTAATTTAAATTAAAAATTGAAAATTCATTCTGAAATCAGTTTTGACCATCTCTTTCATTTCACCCTTTTCATTCTCGAACATTTCATTTGAAATCAAATATTTAGTTGCTAAGAATATTATGTCATTCATAAGAAATTCTAAAGACTGGTTTTACTAACATATGATATTGTTGGAGAAAGTGGACTGTGCCATGCCCGAATATTTGACTGGTTGTTTTAGGTGGGGTTAAAGTGTTGGTTGTATTCCGTGGGATGGGTTGATGTTTCTTAAAGGGAGGTGGAGTGGAATGGGAGCGAGGACTGAGCGGAGTAATGTTGAATTTGGAATAAATTTGTTTAGTGAGGAGAGAAAAAGTAAAGCGGAATTTGAGATGAAATCTTTCGGGTTTTTATTATTCATTGAATCCACTCTGTTTCTCCATTAAATACTTCCCAAAGTAAATATTCTTTTTTGATGGAGTTGTTCATTGAGGCAGGAAGGGAGCAGCCAGCGGCATCCATCGTAGCTCAACTTTGACATTTCACAAAGAAAACAGCTCTCCCATTTCTTCATTCTAATTCCAATACGCGAATAACTAAATGTCAACTCAGCTGCAGCGACTCCTTTTATTTTCTCTTCCTCCACAGTCCACCCAAAGGAAATTCCCTCATCTCACAGTAAATAGCAATATAATGCAATACAATGGCAATATACGTTCAGCGACATCATCCTTCTTACACAAATTCAACCTCCTCCCGTCCTTCACTTCCTTCACAACTCGTTCAGGGTTCCATCTTCCCAAACATTTTCTTTTCTCTAAACAGATTCTCCGAAAACCCTTCGTCCTACAAACTACTCACATTTTATCCACTACTCTAATAGTCAATTCAATTTCAACAATTACAATACTCCCGCAAAGGTCATTCCTATGGGTTTTACAAGAAGTTGCCCTAAAGAGTATGAACAAGTGAAGAACCGATTTTTAAGTTGTGTCTAGGAATGGAGAAAATAATTTGTAGACATTTTATGTAGAAGGAGATGGGAGAGTAGATTTGTTTATTTGAGCGAGGATTTATTTTAAGTGGACGTGGCGAAGGACAATTTGTGTGGTGGTTGAAATTCGGGAGAGTGTGATGACTTTGGTGTTTTTAAGCAGATGGGATTCTGGAACACTGTTGACATAAATAATGGATTTCTTTTCTCTTTGCTTTTGTGCAGAGTTGGGTTATTCGTTGCTGCGGAATTTGGTGATGTGTAGTTGGACTGTTAAGTTAAACTGGCGAGAGTAAATTGAATTGGCATGTTGCAAGTTTGGCCATTAAGTCGTGCCATCAACGACACAAAGCAAAACGCTCATTTCCTTTTCTAAACTTAATCTCCTTCCTCCCATATGCCTCTCAAATCTTTCCATTGCCCCCCCCCCACCCCCCCCCCCACCCTCCACGCACGCTCCCCCAAATGTCATTTCTTTTCTCTCCTCTTCAAAATGTCGTCTCATCTCTTCTCCTAACAAAATATTTTTCTTCCCATCCATCCCATCTCATTTCATCCCACCAACATGTCCATCACACATGCATACACAAAACCCACATCTGCTCTCAGTCCACAGACTCCCTGCAAAAAACAAGACGCGTCTCCACTTGTCCACCTCTTCAGAACTCATCTCATTTCAAAGTCCCGTAATTGTATCAAAAGATACGCACAGCCACTCCAAACAACCTTTCCTCTTCAACTACACAAATATTTCTGCCTCAGTTATCAATTCCATGTCTCTCTCCTTTCTCCTCCAGTCCAAATAAAATTACATTCCTTACAACATGTACTCATCTTTCTCTTTCTCCCAATCAAAGCCTTTCATTTCCTACTTTATGCAACCAAATATTTTCCCCCATAACAAGATATAATTTATTATGTATGCTCTTTTCAAAAAATGGAGGATTTAGAAATAAAATAAAAACTTTTTTTAACATCCGAATGTTAGAAAGTGTCAAAATGAATTTATTATAAAAATAAGATTGTCTTCTGTAGCTATTTAATTTCAAGGCCGATAATTTTTATTTCAAAGCAATCTGAAGTAAATGGTAAAAATATGAATTCTAATTTGTTACTTCTATTCATATTTACTGAAAGGGCACGTGAGTGAGTTCACTTCCTTCTATCTTCTACTTCATGTGTTATTTCGAATCTGATTAAATGCATAAAATTTTAATGGGATATACTTGCGAAAAGAGTTTCTTTCGCGAATTCATTTTATTATTGCGTGAATGGCGTAGTGCTTGATATGCCTACAAGAAGATTGAGTGTGTCTGTTGTCTCTATCTGTATACGAAATCATTCTGGGTTGAGTTGAATTGTAAAAGTGAAGGATGGGAGAGCGGAAATTGAGAGAGGTATTTTTGTCGCACGACTGGTCAGGAGAGTGGAGAGACTTAATTCTTTTATACGGGAGATATGAAGATATGAAGCTGGAGATATGTTGGGAATGGAAGGAAAAGGTTTGAATAAAAAAGTCTTCGATTGGAAGAAGACGCAGAGAGACGTCTGCTGTGCTTTTCTCGGGTCGTTTAATAATTAATGACGCAGAAGGAAAATGGATTGAAGAGGGAGAAGAAGAGGATGTGCTGGAGAGTTGGTGGAGTGGCTGGAGAAGACTGGAGATCCGTGGCACTGCTGCACGGAGGAATAATGGGAGAAGACTGATGTGGGGATAAAGCAGCGGAGAAAAGTTTCGTTGGTGGAAGATCGCCCTTGCTGGAATCTGCTGGACCTAAAGACGGAACATCGACGCTGGTGGGACTTGTGAATTTCTGACTTGCGGAGGATTCTGCGTCATCGAAGCTCAATTTCCGCTTTCTCCGCTTCTTCTTCTTCGCTTTCTCGGGTTCCTCCGTCTCTTCTTCTTCGTCTTTCTCCCACCGCACTCTCAGCTCCTCCAAACAACAAATTCACTCAAATCGGTCTGCAGATTCCCACACCTTCCTCCCCGCGGCTTTTCGGATACTTTCACTCTCGCTGGAATTCCACACTCACAGTCAACATCTAAGATTCTTCAGGGCCATATCCTCCACCTCCGTCTGCACCACATTCCTCGCCTATCACACACACGGCATAGCCACTGCTACACTTCACACACGAGAAGACAGACTGTGCAGGGAAAGAGTGGCTCTGCCGTTAACTGATCTGTTCCTGGGTCCTTACCTTGACCTTGAGTCCCATCTCCCATATTCTTCAATCGCCAATTCTTTCGAGACTGCACACAGGAAGAAAGTCAAACGTGAAAATGGGGGCTGTGCCAACCCAATTTGGAAATACAAGCTGAAAATAAAAAGCACTTAATTAACAAGTGTAGTGTTAGTTACTTTCAGGGGATTTTATATTCAGGGGAAGACTCAAACTAATTCTGTCATTATCTGCCACAAGAATAAAGAAGAGTGCAATACCCTCGGGGTATAATCGGTGCAATTAATCATCTGAAAGGTCGAGGCGAAGGAGGGGAAGAAAATTGGGAGGAATATTTTCTTTTTGGAAATACAGGGCATCATTTTCAGGCAGATTTATGTTCTTGTTAAAATTAAGAGTCAAAATTGTCTCTCTCCTTGAGATGTGCGGCCCTGGTGCCTGGAAAAGATGTGTTCGCAAAGGCGCAGAGCTGCAAATCGTAAAAACACTTTTTCAATAAATAAAAAACTATTTTATTTTATTTATTTTATTTCCATGCATTTAATTGCGGTGCAATGTTTTAATGCTGTGTTTTCTTTATTAGGCAATTGGTACAATTCTGTTTTTCGTATTCATCGTTCGATGGGTCAATAACGAATTGTCACATAATGTAAGTACAAACCAAATAATTTTCACAAGTTCTTTCCAAAAACAGTAATTGAAATATCATTTTAATTTTTTCACAGCCGCCTGCAAAAAATCCTGTGGGGGAAGTTGTTTTCGTAATGTATTTATGGTTTCTTCTCGTCTCTGGATTCGTTATTCTTCTCGGGGATGTAAATACTTTTCTTCCGCTTAATCTTATCTTAATTTTACAATTATAAGTCGTTACAATTTTTTAACGCTTCTGCACAAACAACATGCGCAATAAATCCCACTCTTGATATTTACATATAATGGAAATTATTCTGCTGCCCACTTAAAGGCAAAATTTAATTTTCCGAAAAATGCGTCCTCCTAATGGGATGGTGTTACGGATGTTGAATTTAGTTTTAAGGATGGACTGAGAGAATTTTTGACTTGATAAATTTGGTTTGGCGTTGACTTAGGATTCTTACTTGGCAATGAAGTGGTCGACAATTGGAGTTGCAATTTTGCTTGTGACTGGACTGATCCTGTGGCCGGCGTTGTCTCTGCAGGAAATAACGTCTGACTACGACCATTTGGGGAAGAGTGCCATGGCTCACACCACCGCGTGGATCATTTGTGCCGTTCTGGGGTTGGGCTACTTCATCAATCTTTGCTTCTTCACGCGACAACTCAAACTGGAAATGGAGCGGATGAACGCGGCGGAGGCTTGTCTGAACAAAGTCCCCAGCATTTGCATTTCTCAAGAAGACGACTCCAACTCCGTCAACTTCGTCGTCACCGCCTTCTGCGCGGCCAACAATAAAAAACTCAAAAAACCCATCCCCTACGAAAATGACGACTCTTCCCTCAGCAATGAAAAAGTCTAATCCAAATGTCGCCAAAACAAAATGCTCTCTCATCCTTCTCTTCCTCCAACCAAAAATGTCGTCCGAGAAATCCTCCTCTTCCTCAAATACTCCAAAAACAATTCACTCGACCCTTCCAAACTTTACCTTTTCTTCCACTCGTCTAAAGCAATAATAATTCATCACTTCTTCAGCGTCCCACCTGTCCTCCTTTTATCCGCCTTTCTACCGCCAACATTTCCTTTTCAACTCAAAACTTGTTTGCAGTTTCATTTGTTGCGTATTCAGTTGGAAGGAACTAAAACCAAATTCGATTTCATTAAAAATGGTCTCTATACAAAAGTAGCCTTGATAGTTTTGATGAATGTGTGAAGAAGTGTGATTCTGTTAAAAAGCTCAACCTTAAATTAGAAATTTTTCTTTCGAATAGAATCCACTGCTTCTACTTAACTTCGTCCTCTTCGTTTCTTGTCCTCACTTTCCCCATGTCAATCCGTACCATACTACGAGTATTCTTAGCATTTAAATATCGCCCTGGGTCGTTACTCATAAGATGATGGCATTAGAATGTAAATGATTTCTCAGGTAAAGGTATGTAGTGCTATAGATAAATTGTGAGTTAAATGGCGAAAGATAAGATTTGCATGGTCCGTTAGAAAAGAAGGGCGGATTGGGTAACTGATGCAATGTATTTGATAGTTTGTATTAGATGAAGGATTATTAAGCTAATGGAGAATTGTTATTGTCTAGCGATAAATGCCCTTACAGAGCATGGCTAGGAATGGTGATAGTGGGACTAGCGGATTTTGCTGTTATACTATTCTTCCTAATTATTGAGAACCACTGACATGAACAAGTAACTGACAGAAAAAGAATTATTAAAAAGTATTATTAAGAAGTATTTGAAAAAGTGACGAGGGTGTGGGATGCACCTGCCAAACTGAAAATAAAAGTGTGAGTGAATGGCAAAATGGAATAAGAGGCGGTCTGAGAGTGACAAGACGTGAAAGAACAATCATCAAGAATTACAGAGTATAATAGTAAATAATTAAATATACCACAATTAATAATATCTACAATCATAACAATAATATAATCTCACTACTAAGTGTCGTCGACCGAGTCATTCCAAAACTGAAAAAAACGAAGCTGCTAGTCTCTATACCAAAACTCCCATAATAATTCTAACACAAACAATAATACTCATTCAAACTTGTTCAACTTTCAAACATTTCCATTTGTCTCAAATGTTTCCATTAGTTCAACAAGTTTTTTCTCAAACTCATTTTTATTTCATTCCACATTTTAAAGTTCAAACAAATTGTCAAACATTTAAACTTTGCAGTAATTCTTTTAATATTGAGAGATTGACATAAATTTTGTGTCGCCTCCACAATGAAGACGAAGGCACGTTATGAGATGACAGAGTTAGTGTTAAGGTGAAATAATGTAGACGGAGTAAGAAGAATATTTATAGCGCACAAAAGAAGGTTTTGTTGGTGCAGGGAATGTAACTAGTGATAATAGTTGTTATTTGTATTGATAGTTGTTACAGGCAATGTCACTCGTAGCGCCCACGCACTCCCACTAAATAAGAATGAAGTGAAGAATGAAAGTAAGAATTAACTACGGAAGTGTTGTACCTGCAAGTGGACATTTATTTCCCTACACAAATAGAAATTAGACTACCAAATACTTCCACCTCCACGCCCTTCCTTAGAAATCCAAGTGCAGGTGGTGGGCACAGAGCGAGAAATTCAGAAAACGGGTGAAAATGAACGTGTGGTGCACGAAACTACGACGTCTTAAGTCACATATATTTTAGCCAATACGAAGAATGAATGCATTTTATCAATTTCTCCCTTTGGCCACTTGCATGAATTTGGGTTGGTGAGGAAGGGCGTGTGTGGGTGTAGCAGTCGTGTTTGTAGTTCGGAAAGTGTTGTGAATGATGTGAATGTAGAGAGAGATTAATTAGAAGGGTAGAAGCAATAAGATAAAATAAGATTCGGGGTTCATAGAACTTTGTGAAGAGGGGTACTCAGAAGTAAAATAAGGCGGTTAAGAAATAAAATAGAAAATGTGAAAATGGCGTGTGGTTGAATGAATCACGACGCGTTGTTTGTAATCGAAAAGTGAAATGTAACGTTGGAATTGTGAAATCCAAAGTGGATTTCTCTGCATTGTAATTCAATAAATAAACGTTCCTTACATTTGTCTTATCAACTTTCAAAATCACTCCCTCCATTTCTCCACTTCCACTAAATCATCACATAAATAATCACAATTTCGCTTTGAACTTGAAACTGAAGCAAGGACCTCGTATGAATCTGGAGGAATTCATGTACGTCTTGATCCTAGGAATATTTTCTATTTCTTTCAAATACGATTTCAAACTTGGCAGGGAAGAAAACCATTCTGAATTGTAGACTGAGTAGTGGTAAAGAATTTCGTACGCTAAAAAGTCCACGTAAAGCACCTGCAAAACGTAAATGCTTTCTTATTCACCCATACACAATTCGCTTGAAGTATTATTAGTTTTGTCTTAGAAATTATAAAGGCTCAACATGCAGTGAATTTAATATAACAGCACTATACATATACGCATTTTCCATTTGGCTCAATAAGTTATGTAATTGACATCAATGAAAATGAATTGTACATTGATCTTTAAAAATGCTTCAGTTGTTGCTTGTGTCATTATTTTCAAACCTGGGCAGAAGAACTTATTTTTTAATTTGTCCTTTTCACTGCCAAATAAAAAATGGATATTGTATTATGCTGAGAGAATTGAAAGGAAAGAATATTTGAGAAGATTGGACCTGTTGGCCGAAGAGGAACTTTTTGTGCCCGAGGAAAGTGGACAAGGATTGCAATTGGTTTGGTGTTTCCAAAGTCAATTTTTGTGTGGCTTGTGGAGAGCATTGGAGACACGTTTGACTGAGGGCGACCCACATGTCCCAAAGGACATCTTCCACCATATTCACTCCACTTTGCTCCAATTCCGTCCTGCCTAAAAGAGAGCAGTCAAATTGTCGACAAAGATGTTTCAAAATCGCCTTCGTCTCCGTCAGTCTCACATTTCTTTCTTCGTCCACCCAGTACGGAATCTACAAATAAAAACAAGTCATCTACACATTTGAAACACAACACACAAGATAGTGAATATATGTATAAAAATGAAGGAAAGAGACTAAATGTCATGCAATTTACATTTGGAAAATCGAGTCCTAGAGAGAATTTGTCTTGAGCCCACGGACCTTGTCCCGTTTGGGGAGTGGGGTTGGGATAAAGCTTTTCCTCGTAGTCCACCTCCAAATAAGCCAATAACAAACGAATCGGTCCCACCCACTGCAAAAAAGATTTTCACAAAATAAACTGATTTTTATTTTAAACTACTCTGTCAAATTCTATTCATCTGTTTTCCAATTGTCCATGATAATAACAGCGAAAGCGTATTGCAACGTGGGAATCAAATTTTGAGACGATTGCTCACCCCTCTTAGCCGATAGTAACCCAAAATCGGTTTCTTTTTCATTTCTCAGCGATTTAATTTGTTCACCGTAAGAAGTACAATTTCACATTCGAAGCAAAACTGTTTGTTGACCGTAGTGATGAAGGTAAATGTTTATGAGACAAAGTGACAAGTAGAAACTGTAATTTTGAAGAACTGAAGAACTAATTGGGATTTGTTTTTGCTGACTGTGGACGAGGGGAGCGTATTTGGGTGGAAGGGAAGGCGGACGATTGCTTAAAGGTGGCATGTTTTATTGCCAACATTTCTTGAGCTTCTAAGACGTCAACATATGAGACGTGTATGGTGGTGCTAACCGTGTAAAGATGTACATGTGTACAATGTGGATATAATACAGACATGTGTTAAGATGTGTGTTGTTCATTTCCTGATTGCATGAAGAGTGAAGAATGTGTGAGACAAGGACAAGTCTCGCAGCAACGGTAAAGCTGAAACGTGTTTGTTGTGCACAACGGGCCTACAATTCAGTTGGGGATTGACGCAGCAGAGCAGAACTGTACTCAACACACGCACACATTAAAATCTTCTTCTTCTTTAACCTCTGAACTGGTTTGCAGATAATCCTCTACTTACTTGCATTTAAATACCTACTTTGTTGTAATTTCAAATCTTCTGATTTTATGCTCGCTCCTTTACTCCACAATTATGCTGCATAATATGTTTATGCAAAGACACGATGATCTCCTTTCTCGCATATTTGCATCCTAATTCCTTCCATTTTCTAGCCACTTTTATTCATCGCAACAAGATGCTACGTACTACTAAATACTACTACTAAAAATAATAATGAACAAAATAATGTACCTACATTCATTCATATCTTTCTTTACTAAGAATACAAACGGAAGCTATTTTGACGCATATTTCGCTTTAGATCGATTTGTTTTGTTTATGACAATCTTCGTTTCAGAAAAGTCTTAAACTAAAAGCTGAAGTAAATAAAATTATATGAAAGTGGAAAAACATTGAAACTGAATCATCTGAAGTATTAAAAACTGTGTTCTTCATACTTGCGAATTTATGAAAATGTGAGCTGAATACGCGTCTACGAGTAAGTCATTCATCGACTAATTTATTTGGGTCACAGGGTTATTCGCGTATTTATGTTTGCTGAGAAGGACATTTGCATAACAATGAGTTGTTTAAGGTGGAAATAATATAATAACAAGAATGCATTATGAGTAATGGGAGAAGTGTTCAAAGAAACTCTTTTTCCTCCAGTTCAGACTGGAAATGAATGTGCGCACAGCTAATCAGATTTGGAATGTCTTTTGCGGCGAATTTACAGTAAATGATTCATGTTTGGAAGAATATTTAAACATTTCAATGCAACATTCTCCCAAGTCGTCTCTTCTTTCATCTGCCATATTCCTCTGCATGTATTCCTCTGCAGCTGTCTTCAAAAAATATTCATTTTAGCTTTGGCAGCAAAAACATTTCCACATTATGAAGAAATTGTTTTTGTGTGTAATTGTCGTAACACTGCTTCTTGTTGGCGGGCATTGTGCGCAGAGAAATAAACCATTGCAGATGCCGGCTGAAAGTAATTCACAATTTTCTATTGCATTTACATTTCAACCAAATAAATATTTTAAGTCTCCATTTCTTTCTTTCTTTCTGAATATGCACAGCGTGTGTTTCAAATGGGTGCGGAGCTGTGATCGGGTGCGGATACAAATGCACATTAAGCAATTCCGAATGTGACTTGGAGAACGGAGAGAAAGGAAATCTGGAGACTTGTTGCTGCAACCCCAATTAACTTCCCTTCGTCTTTCCCATTTCTAAAGATTTTCTTAAAAAATAAACTCGGTTTCATATTGAAATTGTCAAGTGGTGGATTTGTTGCTCGGCATTTGTGAATTTATTAAAAAGTATGTGACATTTAACAAATGAGTCAGAGCAACTAAATGGAAATGAAGGATACAGCAGAATCATTTTGCAAGTTTTAGTTTTTATTTGTGTGAGATGGCGACTGGTTAATGGCAGCATTTAGAGTAGAGAGCGTCAGCAGTAAAGGAGGAGGGACGTGCATAGACAGCGAAATTAATATTTAGCTGCAATTAGTTGTTTCTTGTGAAGGTTATTAATTCCTTTCCCTGTTTGTCATGCTCATCAGTCCCAGCTTCTTCCTTAAAATCAACTCGCACTTCGCAAAAGGACTCAAATTAAAACCAGACTTTGCTCAGCTAAATCATCTCCTCCAGCAATCAACAACCAGACGCTTTTTCCTTAAACATTCAATCTTCCACTTTATTTTAACGAAATATAGGCCACATTTTAGAAGGAAATACTTTTTTGTCAAAATGAAGGTATTGCTACTCGTTGTTATTTCTGTGGTCTTTCTTGTGAATCTCGTGGCGTCGCAACTTCAACCGGGTAAAATAAACCTTAAAAATAGAATAATTTTTGAACAATTGTTTTTTAATCTGATTGTGCATTAATGAGAATTTGTTGTTTTTAAAATGATGTCAGGTTGTTCCACTAACTTTTGTGGATTGCCCTCGAATTGTTTGCCTCCCTGTGCAATTGCCTCCACAGACCCCTGCGTCTTGCAAGATGGAACTGAAGCTGTAATGGAAACTTGCTGTTGTTAAAAATGTCCATCCAAATACAAGTTCATAAAATGCATTCTGTCAATTATTGTCTCAATTATAAACGAATTCAATTATAATAAAATAAAAGTATGAAGTACCTTTCATTGTTCAGAAAAAGTAGAATTAATTTAGAACTCCAAAGGAGTCTTCAAAATTACAATTCTCAATTGTTAAATACCGGAGTTACTTTAAGGTAAAACCAAAGCTGTCGGCAACTAAGATAACTGGAGAGCTCGTTGAGATATTTTAATAAAATTTGATACAATCACAAGTGAGGATCTGAGAATCCAAAGTACGGCGACTAATACCTATACATGTATTATATAATATCCCTACCTTTCACATGTATTAATTACCGTATATACTACCATGGTTATTCTGATTTAAGTCGATGGGTATCCATGGTAACTCAAGGGGTACTAATTTGGATTCATACACGTGAAGGAAAGGGAAATTACATCATACACGGGGGACACTAGATCAACTTTTAAAACAGTCACTGTATGTGAGGCTAAATTCAAAGATGGTGTCAATCGGTCAACTCATTCATGACCTTTGACCTTTAGAGGAGTATTGTGTTAATACAGTCTCAATCGGACATTGAATTCTAAATACTGCTCTGCGAACTGCACTTCTATGAGAGTCACTGCTGAGTCCGTTACCTCATTGGACATAGACATAATATTCTACTCCAAGAGATACATAAATTAAACTAAAGATTTGGTTTGAAGTGAAGTGAGAATACTGTTTCTTAAATCCAGTCCGTTATGTTTCTCTGACGCTGAAGGAAGCTTTATTTATTTATTCATTCATTTAAAAGAACACTGCTTAGCTTGTCCGTAAAATTTCAAATATTCCCTTAACATATTTATATATTTTACACAATAATAAGCATGAAACGTGACAACAACCAAACCCACTGGCAAATTGTGTACATGAATTATAAAAGTCATCAGTTGACACTTACTCTGCTAAATGAGATAAACGATACGTACAGTTTAAATGCGTAAAGTGAAAAAAATAATATGCAATGCTGCAAGTTGTACAGTACCTAGACCACCTAGTTACTTAAATCACTACAAATGCAGTCGTTTCTCACTATGCCCCCCAAAATGAAGGTGGTAAATACTTAAATAATTATCTGTACGATTGACGAAGTAAAGTTCTACGCTTTGGAATGAAAAGTGGAGTGTATTTTGATTTTGGTTTTAACGTGTATTTTTATTTATAAATGCACAGAATGATTTGTCACGATCACGACGATGAATAAAAGAAGTTTTACATTGATTAAATTAGAATCCATTGCTCACCTATAAATAATTTTATCACAAAACATTTTAATTTTGCTGTGCTTGTTTGTGGCGTTTAAATATGTAAAAGTAGAATTTGTATTTTTGGGTTGACTATTGTTTGCTTGGGGCGGGGACGACGGTGTTCAGACAAGTTTTTCCCTCGTCGCACTTGCAGTTGTAATCTCCGAGATCGCAGGGAGCATCGGCGAGACACTTTCTGGGGTCATCCTTGCCCACACGGGTTTGCACGCACTTGGCGTTGTTGACACATCTGTAAAAGTCTTGGCTGACTCCGTTGACGCAGGTGCTTCCCGGCAACAATTTGCATTGATCCGTCTCCCAACTTCTCTTCCACTTCCCGTCGTCGCTGTCGCTGCAGTCGCAGATCTTTGTCTCAGGGTTGCATCTCGATCCCGGGAAACACACTTTACCCGCATTCTCTTCATTTACAATCCCTTTGTTTTGAACTGCAGGGTCACAGGCTGCCTGCAGCATCACGTAGTCGTCCACTGAAGCCCCAACCAACAAAGGGCTCAACCCAATCGCCAAAATCAAAACCGAACGAAACATTTTCTGCAAATTCAAAACAAACAAAATAAATCTGAATATGAATAAGTCTGAATAAAATTGGATTTAGAAATTGAAATTGAAAGAAGAAAAGGAGAAGAACTCACAGTTGGAATATTTGAGCTGAAAAAGAGAATTGTACTAAGACTGCGTAGACTTGTGAGTGAATGGCGAGAGTGTTTGTTGGTGCAAGGAGCAGAAGTATTTTGAAGGTGGCTGTGAAGTGGGGAATGTATTTATACACAAATGGAGGGAAATGCTTTTCTGCTGCAGTTCGTGGGAAGAACGTGAATTGGCAAGTAATAATAATATTTATATTTCACATTTGGATGTTCCTTCATCATGCGTTGTTTTGCGTCGGCAAAGTCGGCATTGTTCGCAGAAGATGTTAATAAATAAATGTTGGAGTATGAAGGGTATTGCGGTAGTTGCTATGCAAAGCAAACCCACAGCTCCACTCCTGCTTTCAGTGCAGTGAGTGCTTTGGCTACAAATACCTCAATACGTGTTGTAGTTGTGGCACTACAAGTTCAATTTTTATATTGGCTGAATATAATTTTAATAAGAATGTTCTTCTGCCGTGTGATTTCTTTATCTCCGTGCATGGAACAAGGCTCAGCCCAAAGGATGTGATGTCAGCGTCAGCTCTAACTCATTTAACTTCAATGAAAAGTCTCCTCATCAACATCACCAGCCATTTGCACCTTTAAAACCAACCCAGCCATCCTTTTCCACCTAACAGAGAAATAGCAACAGCGTTTTAACTTTTTTATTTATCGCCAAGTTTTTACATAAGTCACTCACTAGCTTGCCACATCCACTTTTTACAGCAGGACTATTCCAATCACACAACAACTCCAATCCACTTCCACTTTTATACACAATCCAATATATCCTCCACGTCTTCATTCTTCCACATCACACAGCAATTGCCACAAGCTCCACTCTTTTCATCTTACCTGCATTTTCTATGTGTAAGCATTGAGATAATGAGCAGAGAGCGGACTTTCATGTCCGCAAAACAAAACAAAATTGTATAATGTAAATGTCCCAATAATGGGAAAACACATCCAAAAATATGTTTGAGAAATAGGAACAAAATGACATTGAATACATCGTTTTAATGTCTAAAGGCAAAACACAGTGAATGACATGTTATAGATGTGTATTAAAATGATTTTAGTAGCATCTTTAGGCGAAGGCATAAATAGGCATCAATAAGATAAGAAAGTGTTGATTAAGTTCTGTATTGATATTAGTATGTTAAAGAATATGACCATGTTGTCTATAGTAGTTTCAATTTCTCGATTGAATGTCAGCGTTTCTGTTTTGATTTTTGTAAATTTTCTAATATGAAAAGCAAGTGAAAACATGTTAAAATGAGTACGAAAAACTTTCGTATTTTGGCTAGTTTGGGGGTGGAACGGACAGATCCGGAGTCGAATGAGTTATAAAGATGAATCAACATTAGAAAGAGCAAATTAATGTTGATTTAAAACAATAGCTTAAAAAATGGATAAAGGTTGGTATGAATTTTGAAAAGATTGAAATAACTCGCATCATAAAAATATGACAATATTGAAAGAAAAGGAAAGAATAGTTTTGACACAAAATATTTTATGCTTTTGTGGGGTGGAACTCGTTTGGGGGGGGGAAGTGTTGTTGTAGTGATTTGAGTGCGTCTGGCAGATGCAATTTGAAAGTAGATATGAGAGTAGTCATATGCATATTATAATTCGTCCTTTTTGAAGAGCGACTGTTGTTGATGTGCGTGTAATTTGTAGTAATGACGATTCTTGTATTCTTTACAACTTCCAAGAATGGCGTGGAAATGACGAGCAATTTGTGCAGTGCACGTCACCAATTATCGTTCCACAATTTATGCCAAGTTATAAAAGTGAAGACAATGGAAGACAGGAATAAACATTCTCTATCTACTTACAATCATCAAATAACGCAAGTACGACGCAACTAACATTGAACGTTATAATAGCTCCATTCTTTTCCAACTTGACTCACTCTTCTCTCTATATAGGCTTATTATAAGCAATGCAATATTTATTTGCGTATGGCCATATTTACTTATTCATCATTACAAATTCGCCCTTGGTTGGCGTGTTATTCTTCACCATCCTCCTCCTGCTTCTCTTCTGCTTCGCTCTCGAGTAACGTAAACGAAAGTTGAGTAATGGAAATTCAAACTGGAAATGTGAGGTACAATCACAATTAAAAGATTCTCAGAAAGTGTTGCACGTAGGCAACGCACCCAAAGAAGAGACACGACAAGAATAGAATCTACAGGAGGAGTAATCAATATTTAAAAAAATTGGAATTCATTTCTGCGTCTCAATATTCCTCATTTTCCTTAACACCAATGGCAATCACAAAAAAGATAAATCTGAGAAGCATATTTCTAATTTTGTTATTTGAGTAGAATCCTCCGGTTTAAAAATGAATTCTTCAATAGCACTCAATTACACTTGTAATGTACATGAAATGTTTCTAAGGCTAATTAGCATTAAGCTAATCAGAATCGGATTTATTTCAAGTGTATCATAATACCAGATAGTAAACCATCTGTAAGTACAAAAAGTCAGTCGCTGATCTTTGTCTCCCCCAGAATTACAAAAATAGGAGGAAAATGAATGATGTGAATAAGGCGGAATGTAAATGTCTGTGTATAGTCTGAGGATGAATAAGTTCAATTTCAAATTTACATTTCTACATTTAGATTTCTACATTTGTGATTTGAGTGGGGTAGAGGATAATGCTGGTGGACATTTTGGAACCCCCACTTGCATAAAACCCAACGAAGCTAAACTTGCACCCTGAAATATTTTATTTTGATAATAAAGAATGAGAAGAATGTGGTGAATAATAATTAAACTGGCGACACAGGCAACCGGGTGTGGAAAAGTAGCGAAGACTGTTGTGTAAATATTGTTTTAGATATTTGCTAGCGTAGATTGTTAGAAATAAGAGGGCGGAGCATGCATATTACGGAGAAAGAAAAATAACATCGTGTGTGGGTTTTAGTTGAAGTATGTTGTGATCTGCCGGATAGATATACACACAGACGAGGAAAAACAGACGTGGAAAACATCCGCTACTTCTAAGGTCTCTTTTTGCGATGGTTGTGTGCCTGTTTGATGTTGTTGTTGTTGTTGAATAATATTGAGTATTGTGTGATGATTATTAGTGCTGTTTGCTAGTGTCAAGAGAAGGACACGCAGCTGCTTGCATACATTTATCGTCACAGTCATTCATAACGTCGTCGCAGTTTCAGTTTTTTTAAAATATTCAACTGAAAATTTGCCCTATGTAACTCTCTGCAAGTAAACTGTTTTCAAATGAATTCCATCAAGTCATTAGCAGGAGCTGCAATACAATTCACAAGAATATGTAACGTACGTGACACACACCTAGCTGTGAACATTGTAAGGACCGTCCACCTAATAGGTGGGCAGTTTAGGGGGAGGGGTACGCAAAAACTTAACACATAATAGAGATGGAAGCTTATAAGCTTCGTTACGTAACCTCATTTGCTTTACAAAAGTTCAGCAAAAATTAGTAGCATTAAATAAATAAACAAAAATTTGTTCTTAAGGGGGTGGGAATAAAAGTGTATGTAATTTCTAGGGGTTATACGCGAATGTTACACAAGGTGACAGACAGGGAAGGGGGTCCAAAATCCGGAAACAATTTATAACGCTGATTATGTGCACGGTCCCGTGCTATGAACAAGAGAGGAGTTGTTCGCCACAGTGACATAAAATATTATCATGTCTCAATATTGTTGCATTCTCATTTATCCATTCCAACATTCTGCTGTATACAAAAAGCCTCACATTCTATTGCATAATGCATTGTGGATCAAAACGAAAACAAACGAAAGATGGACAAGTAGAGGTAAATGATTCCATTACTATCATCTATGTACCTCAACCAGCTGCAAACTAAATTCGAAGAAGAATTTTGTGTATTCATACAATTTAGGTTGCATTTTATTCAACTAAAAACATGCAACTCCCTCCATTTAAGAAAAGTGGAAGAGTGAACTCAGAAACGACAAAGCTTGACTGTGGCAGAATTGGGCTAAAAATGTGAGCAGATGAGCACTTGAAAATCTGAGACACGAAGAAGGAACATATAGCAAACTGCTTTCTCGGTGTTATTCAGATTATCCATTGCTATTGGAATAAATCAGGGTCCTAACTTCAATTCAAAGTCATTTATTTAGAAATGAACTTGGGACAATTGAGAAGATATGAAAACAACGTCTCCTTGTTCATTTCATTCAAATGTAATGCTTTCTTATTGCAACAACTGCGTGTTTCATTTGGGGAAGGGAAGACTTAGCGTGTGTTATACAAAAATGGAATTTATTAGATGGATGAATAAAATAAAAGGTGGAATGAAAATGAAAGAAAATTGAGATGAGGAATAAACTAACGAAGCAGAAAACGTGAGTTTTGAATGGAGTTGCAGTTTAATCCCAAAATTGAAAATGGATGTGTCAAAAATAAAACAATGTAAGGCTAATTTATTGCAGGTTGTTTTCCAAAATTCTTGATTGGTTCGATGGCTTTAAAATTGGTTAAGGTTTAGGAGTGGTGGTAGTGCGGTTGGCGAGAGCGGCCTCATTTTGGGTCCCCACCTCGCCAAGAACTTTTCTAAGTTCATCTTCAGCCTCCGCAGATTTGACCAAAAGCAGCTTTTGCGTGGTGGTTTCAGGCAGAGTGGTTTTATTGTTTTCAGCAGCCTCCGTTTCAACGATCACGTCTTTCAGAGCGTTTTCAAGAACTTGCACTCTTACTGTTGTACTGTTCGTCTTCTTCACTGGCGCCGGCGTACTTCTACCAACCGACGGAGCGGCATTTCCAACTTTTCTCCCAGTCTGCTTCGGAGTGGCTTGTCCCGCTCTACCGACAGGAACAGGAGGGTGAACGTGTTTGCCCGCACTTCTACCAGCGGGAATTGTTGGGTGAACATGCTTTCCCGCACTTCTCCCAACAGGAGGTGGAGCTGGACCTTTTTGGGAGCCTTTATTGGGACTGGTGGCAGATCTGGCAGATGGACTTGAGGGAGGCGCTTCCACTTTTTTTCTCAGGCAATTTTTCCCAGTTTCACAAACACAAGCAAAGGACCCAAGGTCACAAGCTGCATCCGCTGGACAAGGCAATTTGCTAGTTCCATTTCTCACTTTTTTGCAAGAGGAGTTAGAGACGCAGTTGTAATATTCCTGCTTCACTTGCACGCAATTGCTGTCGGGTAACAGTTTGCACTGGTTGCCCTCCCAACTTCTTTTCCATTTCCCGTCCTCACTGTCCGCACAGTCACAAATCTTCTTCGTCGCATGACATTTGGATCCATGTTCACACACTTTGTGCACACGCTCAGCCGGCTCACACGCTCCCCCTACTCGAATGTAACCCGGCATGGGTAAAATGCATATTGCAACAGAAATCAAACAACTCACAACTAACAACAATTTCAACATTTCCTCAACCAACACAAATCAAATGCGTCCAAAATTGTCAAGAATTTGAGTTTCAAATGCGAATATGAAAATAACGTGGCAAAAGGCAAAAGACTTGTTAAATAATTATCCTAACTATGCATTGCCATTGCATCATTGGCGCAGAAATTATTTCCAATTGTTTTCCAAATGACTACTAACAAATCTGCGTCGTTACAATTGTGCAAGCCATTGTGCAAAACTAAGAACTACTAAATAAAAACTGTGTGCCTGTAACTCAATAATCTCAATACTCAATATGGCTATATAAAAAGGCTATAAAATATAATATGTTCTTTTGAGGCATAAAACTTCCTTCGCAAATTAAATGAACTTATGAAGTACGTTAAGCTTTATTAGTACACCAGATTTCTCGAACCACAATTGCAAGAACACGCATAAAAGAAAATGGATTGTTTATTTGTTGACAGGAATTAAATATAAAAATTTGGAATGTAATAAAATGCGATGACAAACAATGCACAATTATGCCATGCAATCACACTTACGAAATTATCAATTTACAAGAAAAATATAATCCTGAAATGTGAGACTGGAATTGTAAATACAACGGGCAAAACATTTAAAACTGACTATTCTGCCTATAATATAACTTGTAGAGGTATACACCGGATTAAATTAAACGTTCCATCTCAACCCAAGAGATGTTTAGGAGGATGGAAGATGTGACTTACAATTTACATATTTGATCCCTACATAAAACTGGAAGCAATGAATTTATTAATCTGCAGGAAGGAATGATAAATAATTATCATTGATTGATTCGACAGAATTTTTAAGGAAGAGTTATTTGTGAAATGAGAATAAAATTTAAAAGGTTCATTTCTTTTTCATCAGAATTGCAGATAGTGTGTATGAGACAATTATTTAAAAGTAATTGTTTGGGTGAGTGAGATTCATGAAGTCATCAGGGGGGCTTTGGCTTTTGCAGACTTGGTGGCATATTTGCAGTAGAGTGTTTTGCTTCAGCCCTGCTCCAACTTGACCCTAGACGGCAAGACTCAGAAGATGACGGACAAGCTAAATACATCACAAAGTACTGCAACATCTTACGACATTTTAATCAAACGCATTTTAATCACCGATGTTGAATGACGAGCAAAACATGTAACTGAATTGAGACTGCACATCTGTCGCATTCAAGCATCAAGATTTACTCCACTTTTTATTTCTTCCATAGCCAAAACATTTGGTGCTGCATAAATGCCTACTAATTAACGAACTGGCAATGCCCTTAAAACAGGTCGGATGCAAAGACATGTGCATTAAGGAATGAAGGGAATTGACTGTACAGACTATTTACATGAATCATTTTTGTTTCGCCGTTCAATTGTTGACTCTTTCGTAGTTTGCAGTGTCGTACGAACTTCCACTTGAGGACAAGTACTGTTCGTAATTTGTTTCGAAAGATGGCTGCTGCTCGGAGAATTGGATGGAGGGCTGCTCCAGAGTTTGCTGGGGTTGATGACCCCACTGAAAAGTGCCATCTGAAATTGTGTGAGTTGTGGGAGGAGTCTGGTGTTGGACTAAACTCAAAGGGTTCTCCGCTGCTTCTCCAAAGGATCCTCCGGTGAAACTTGCAATCATCTCAGGACTAATTGTCGAAAGGTCAAAATTCGGAGGAATCCCTACCCCAAAAATGTTTTCCAAATTGCTCAAAGCGGAAGTGCTGAGACTGTTCTTCAAGTGCCGCATCAAATTGACGTCTGTCACCTGCCCCAAAGACTCCAACATTTCTTGCATCTGCTGAATATTTGCCTGCGGGGAGAAAGAAGAATCTTGCGATGCGATTTGAGATGGAAATGGAATGTTAGATGAAGAAGGAAGTGCATAAGATTGTCCAACCGGAGGAGGAAGTGAAAAACTCCGTTCTCTTGGTTCATAAATGTGTTCCGAAAACATTGGAACGTGTCCCAAAGACGTTTGCTCCGCTGAGCTGAAACCTTTTGTCCCTATTGGGTGTTCTGGAGGATCATATTCGGGAAAGTGCAGAACTGGTTCCTGGAGATTTGGAATATTTTGTTGAGCATGCGCGGGAGAGTTTTGCTGCTGCAAGAAAGCTCTGGCCTGCAGAAATTCGTTTTGTAAGGAGATGGGGGCGAAAGGGTTTTGAATGAGACTGGGAATCTTTTGATGAATGAAATGTTGGAAATATTGCTGAGCGGGATTGAAGGAGGGAGGAGGAGGGGGCTGCGACAACGAAGACTGCAGGGACACATTTCCTGCTCCTTTTTCCATTCCACAGAATTGGGGGTTGTTTAGCAGCTGCCCTGATTGTTCCTCCAATCCTAAAGTGATTTGCCCCAACTGGGTCTGAATGACGTTGAGATCAGTTTGAGCCAGTTTCAAGTTGTACTCCGTGTGCACGTCGTTCAGTTGACGCAGATCAGACAACTTCGTCAAAAGCTAAAACCAACAACACACAAATTCTGTTTCAATCCTTCCACTCTTTCATCTTTGCCGTCGCAACACACAGAAGGATGGAAATTGTTGCAATTTTATCATTGAAACAATTAAAGTAAACGCAGATGAAATGTTTTGAATAAATACAATTTTGCTACAACTATGAAGATTTAATTTCCCATTATCACTCTCGTTTTCAATGATTCGTCATTCGTATTCTTATTCATTCATAAATGGCATTACATAATTTTAATGAAAAAACTGTGGAGTTATTTGGGTGTTAAAATAAGGGCGAAATAAAGTGAAATGAAAAGAAGTGAGGAAATAATTTGAATATGGCTGAACCTTTGGGAATATTTTGATTCCAACGACGGGTCCATATCTCCACTTGACATATTTCTGCAGCAGCACGATGAACTTTTCTTGGCTTCGATTGATTCCAACGTTGTCTTCCACATTTGCCCGGTCCGGATAAAAAAGTACCACGAGCAGCAATAGCATCACCGTTGGCTCATCCGCCTTCAGTTTCTGGATTCCGTTGATAAAACTTTTGTGCATTTCGTACAGTTCGCTGGAAACCAGTTTCTGCATGTCCTCCAACTGAAATCACCACAAATGTAACAAAACCCAACAATAAATAATTCCACAACTTTGATAGAAATTGTGCAACTATTCGTAAATGAAAGGGGGGATATTTGAAACAAGAAGGAAAGAAATGAAAATTACTCGTAGCCGGGGGCAATTTTTGAGAGTTTGAATATTGTTCCTCGGCCAGTGGTTGTTTTCCATATCGAAGGCGAACGCCCCTCGAAGCAAACACATTTCCAGAACCCCTGCTCTCAGAAGATTTTGTTGATCCCCGGAACTCAGTTTGGCATAATCGGGGAGACTTTTTGAGAAGTAGACGAATCTACGTAGAATGGTGGTAAACATTTTGATGATTTCCACGGGGTTTCTGTTGCCGCTGGTGTGTGGCACACCGTATGGAATCATGTCGTACGAATTTCGGTATTTGTCAATGATGGATTCGATTTCCTTCTTCTCAGCTGCACTCATGTACTTCAACATGTCTTCTTCTTTCGCAACATACAAAGGATCAACAATCTCTTCGTCATTCGGACTTCCCCGCTCTCCCACTGTCGCTGAAACAACTCCTTTTGGACGAGAATTCCTAAAGGTCACAAAGTATACAAAAATATCCGGTCATAATTAAAATGCAAAGCAAAATAAGTTTTTTAAAACAAATAAGGAAGAATAACCAGGACTTCAGTTTGGGGGGGGGGGGGCACGACCTCAAAAACCACTGAAAAAAGGGGCTATTTGCGGACCTTCGGTCGCATAAACCCCTTTTTTCAGGAATTTGGTGGGGGCACGTGGCCCTTGTGCCCCCATCGCTACGAGAATAACTGAGAATAACCTAACCGAATCTAAAACCTATCTGATAATAGTTTATTGCTAATTTTTGTAAAAACTGAAACAAAGTTTGATGTAAAAATTCGAAAAAGCAATGCCCACTCTCATTTTACTAGTTTATAACTTTTACTTTTTTGAAAAATGTTCAATTAAAAATTGCATAAATATACACAAATTCTTTTATTTTGACATTTTGATGCAAATCACCCATTTTGCGTCAACTGAAGCTAAACATGAGGTTTGAATAAAAATGTCATAACATGCAACATAAGATTCTAAATTAAACTAAACTTGCCCTGTGGATTAAAACTTTTGGCAGAAACTGTTTTTAAAGAAAATGTGCCTATTTGTGTGAATGAATTTTTTGGAATGAGAAGAAAAAGACCTGTTGAGGTTGTGGACGAGTCTCTCCTCATCCGACATCACCCACTTAATTTCCATTCCTATGGAAATGCATTTCTCGAAACGACAGCTCTGACAACTTTTTCGGGTTTTCATGTTCATCACACAAGTCCGCTTTTGGCTGCAACGGAAGTTTCTGTAGCCTTCGTTTTGAACAGCACGACGAAAAAACGCTTTGCAACTGTCGCAAGAAATTCCTCCAAAGTGATAACTCTTGGCACGATCTGAACACACCCCACAAACCTCCAGTCCAAACATTTTCATTAACATTTTATTCCCACCCATTGTCACTTCTCACTGTTACCATCTCCTGCACAAATTCTTATGTCAAAACTGGTGAATTTATTTGGATTAGAAATATTTTATATTCTTACGGGTTTATTTTGTTCCGTAAAGGTGGAGGTGGCGCTTCTGCTGCTAGACGCTTCCATCACCGTGCAAATATCTTTCCCCTTCAAATTACTCGCAGATCTGCGTTGATACGGAGATTCAGATCTCACAGGTTTTCCTCCACAAATCTGAGCAGAAGGCTTCGTTGGTTTCGTTGACTTTGCCAATTTTATAGAGATGATATCTGAAAAACAAATTACGCTTGAAATAGACACAAAATCAAAATAAACTCAACAGCTAATACGATTAAGATTAAATAAATGTCCATATTATTATCAGTAAACGCAAATGTGTTCATGGTTTGCAAATGCGCGTAGAAAAAACAAAGTACACGATTGTCATTTCTCCGTCTAAGAAAAATGATTGAAATGCCCTTGTCAAATGTTGAGCTTTAAATGAAATCTTGAGAAAGCCAAAACTGAGCATTTCTGAAGAAACAATGTTTCATGGAACTAAAGATATGGACATAAGTTGTATGAGAATATAGAAACTGGATGTGCCTGGTGAATTTGAGACAGAGGAATAGGAGAAAGTTGAGAATGGATACCTGGGGAGTTGTTGAGTTGTGTATTGGGAACTACGGACAAAGACATGACTTGGTAAGTTGAGAAGCTTTTATAGAAAAGAAATGTTTGGATTGCGCTGGGAAATTAGTTTAAGGCCTGGGAAATGTTGTTGGTGAATAATAAGGTTGGCTGTGTACGTTGTGTGCCACTCATAATGCAGCACAACATTTTGACAATTGTTATCGAAGAAATGAGCTGTCGTGCTCAAATGTATTTGTGCGCAAATGTCTGCGTCAAACATTCATTCGACTCCAATCTATTTGCAATCAGTACACTACCCACTTTTCTTCTACTTTCTTCCTTTCCCTCAAGTCTGCCCTCTGAAGTATAGCCAAAAATATTCTTTGTTTATGCACAACAATCCCTTTGTGTACTTAGTTGCCTTTTTCTCTTTAGCTATTTTAAAGGTAGTAATTAGTGCAGGAACAATTGCTGACGGAGTACAAACTTTGAAGTTTTGAAAAGGATGAATAAGAGGCACTTTTCATACGAAGTCTCCAAAATCCCTTCTTCTTAATGCCATATACTTAGTGGCTTTATTTCAAACGATCATTTCCGTTTATTATATTCCTCATCTTCTCTTCCTGTTGTCGCTCAACTCTGTCCACGCTTTGCTTCACCCTTCGTTTTAATCCGTTGCCAAAACACGAACGATAGTCGTTTTCCTCGTCGCTCCCATTTCCCTTTCCAAAACAAAGTCTGCATTTCCCTAACATCCTCTCTTGTACTAACAACATAATATTGTTATTATGAAATACCAATACCGTAAGGAAGAAGAGTATTGGAAGAACAAACGGGTATACCACTGTAGACTTCTTCGATGGAAGCAGCAAATGATAGCAACTTCAAATGTGGAAACATCCATTATGCCAATTATGTGCACAAATGATATATAGATGCATAATTATATCAAAGTACTTCCAATTACATGTTCATGAGAAGAAGAGACGGATGGCAACATTTTCATGTAGAAGTTGGGAGAAAAGAACATTCGGGTTGTAATGCATATACTTGGGCTGGTATTAAGTTACCCGGGGAAATGGGATGGCAGGTACGCACAAAGAAGATAATTTAGAGAAGAGGAATATCTGATTGCGACTCTTCTCTCCCGGAATGAACTCTGCCGGTCTCTTGCTGTTTACTTGAATCATGTCAATCTTGCAGGCAAAAGAAGATGTTTATGACAGGAGAGAGAAAGGAAGGGAAGCGTCTGCACTGTGAATGTTGCACATGTGGAAATCTCCCAGCCTTGTCAAGGCAGAGCAATAGACAATCACATTTATTACTAAGCGCAGTGTGCATCCAAATGACAAGAAGATGTTCTACTACTTATGCAATGTTCTAGCTGTAACATTCTCTTCTAGGGTGGGAGTAGAGTAGGTAATGTGGTAATCAACGTACAACTGAATGTCATGAAAATAAATGGAAGAGTAAAGGTGTGATTGCATCAGTGACAGTTGTGATGTAATAAGGAGTGGAGTGCGACAGAGGAAGAGTGTGTTTGTGTGTAAAGTAGGGGAAGGTTGAATGCGGGTGAAGGTGTTTGGATGGACGGGAGAAGACGTAGGAAGGGAGCAACACGTGTTGTATTGATTGGGCGACGGCGACAGGTGAAAGGTGAGAGAGATGAAGTTTCGTTGAAAGGGAAGAAGATTGTGGCAGGTGACAGACGACGAACTCCGTGAACTCCCAACAAGCCTCCAGCCATCCTTCACTCACTTTCCTCCCAAACATCTCTCCCGTCTCTCCCTCCTGCTACAAATATATTATCCTGCTACACTCATACTCACATGTACTCACACGAATCAATCCCAACACGTCACACTCTCCGCTGTCTCCCACTCCACTCTCTCCAGTCTACAACACACAAATCTTTCATCCGCCGTCATCATCTTTTCACAAACAAGAACTACTCGACAGAGTCATTATGTCATCCAGGCAAAGGAAAACGGATCCCATACACAGGCTACGCCGAATTCAAAATCATTTCCCTCCTCGCAAATATGCCATACTAGAATTAATCCAAAATCAATTCATTCCCTCACTCTTTTCACTTTCAAAAGCGAAACAACTTCGGAACTTATTCAATTAGCTCAATTAAGTAGTTGACTGTTGATGATATTTTTGGACCATACTATTGTGTAAAAGATATTACTAACCAAATGAAAAAATACTTGGCTCCAATGAGGAAAAATTTCTAATTTGAAATTGGAAGTAAAGAAAATGGTTGGTGCAGTCCGATAAAGTTTTGTTACTCACTGCATAAAGTGTTCTGTCATTTCTCAGTCTAATTAATTTGGTTGACTTTGAAGAATGTTATGGGGAGGTTTATTTGGCAGAGGACCCTGTACATGGATATCTGAAGTTTGCGAAAGATAGAAAGTTTGTTTGGCAGAGTTTGATGTTTGTCGTAGCCTGTAAGGCTTCTAAATGTGATGATTGGGACATTGTGGATAATGTGTGATAGAAAGTGAGTGGGCGACTGAGAATGAGCCTGTTGCTGTGTTGCTCTGTCATCTTTACCCGCTTCATGATTATGAGCTGTGCATTATAGTCTCCTGTTGCGGAGGAAAAGAATCCGCGTTCTTTATTCTTTGTTATTCTCATTTCTACTGCTTCATCTCATTTCACTTCTCAATTCTTTTGCTCCCCAACTTCAGTCTCCATAACCTCAGTCTTGGCAACAGACACTTACTAGTCACTACTCACTGTACTCACTATTATGTAATTACAATTCCATAATTATTTGTATCCTTAGTTATTAATAATGTGTAAACAAAATTATAAAGTGTTGTTGTTTAGAGGAGCTCTCTTGTACGTC
>JABASD010001545.1:0-38407 GCA_019776165.1 Pogonognathellus flavescens
CAAGGTAATTCAGATAAAAAATCTTTGCAATTGATCGCAACTGATTTCAGTAAAATTATTTTGTTGTTAGTTTGTAGTTTAGTTTAGAATAAAGACAAGTGTAAATACGTTGGCAAGTTTTTTAGGTATAGAAAACATCATATGGACTACATTGTTTTTATACGAGATTTTATACGCAAATGTATTTAAATTAAGTTTTGTGTGATATTTGATAGAGTTCTTAGGAGATATTTTATTACAGAATGGGAATACAGGAAGTAGGAATAAGATTATGAGCCCGTGATGAACGTGTTAATCCATCATACTACTAATTTATAAAACAAGCCCGTTCGTTTTGCGTCGCACAAGCAAAGTCAAAGTTTTGTGGAGCCGTAGTTGTAGCTTAACTTTTGTAAAGGTTGCTTTCACTAGAACTTAGCCGAGACAGTAAAGATTTAGATTGAAATCTCGTTATATTTAGATATAATTTATGGTTCATACGTAGGTTTTCCAACGTAGGATTTCCATCCAACAAAAATGTTCGGACATGAATGAAAACCAAGGCGTTTCAATAAACCATTCAAATCAAATAGTATACAGAGTATATAAGTATTTATAACCGTAAGATATAATACTCATGCCATCATTCACATGTACTTTCTTTTACTGGAAGATTTATTATACTTTCGGTAAATTATAATTTATCATCCTCTGTGAGTGTGTGTGAAACATTATTGGAAAAAATATTACGTGATAAAGATTCAAAGAGACTTTAAAAATTCCTAGAAAAAGTGAAGTAGAGTAAAATCCTTTTAAAATTGGTAAATTAAATCTTAATCGGAGATATTTAACAAATTCTTAACTCAATGAAGAAACTCAAAGTCAATTATGTAACATAAAAATTCCTAGATTTAGTGAAGTACGGTAAAAAATCGTTTTGTGTTAATCAAATCTTTAAATCTAGATACAGATTTAAATTCTCTCTCGTATTGTAACAAATTGAAGAAACTCAATGTCTTAACATTAAATATTTCGCAGAATTAAATTGTTTACAAAGTATATAGAGTAGATCTGGAAGTTTTCAAATGAAATTCTCTCTCTGTTACATTAGGTTTGTGTGTCGAATTAGAATGAACAAAGTTGGTTACATTTGTAAGATGACACGATGAGACACTTAATGGAAGGAGGAGGTGTGTGCATTTCTTGGAAGTCATGAACTGACAATGAGCGCAATAGACTTTTGGGTGAACAAGTCAATCATAATCCAAATTTAGGTTAGTTGTGACGTTTTCCGCGGCAGTATCACATCACAACACAGATTTTGCTCTAAAATCTCAGTAGATATGCACACAGAAAGAAGTGCGGATGCTAAAAATAAATTGAATTGGAGGAGAATGAGAGAGAGGGTACATAAGTAATGGAAATAGTGAAAGACATAAGGAGAGTATATAAAAATACATAGAGAAATTGGGGTCGGACGGATGTCAAATGGTTAAATACTATTAAACTGAAGCCTGAACTGAAGAGGGATGATGTTATTTTACGTTTGATGGCACTGTGATATTATGTCTCCTGCTTTCAAACTCAGTATACACTGTGTACAACGATATAGACATATATATTACAAGGGATACACTATAAACACATATAGTATCAGTCTCAGTATTAGAGTGCAAATAACTAAAGTTATGTATTCTGCAAGTTATTTGCATACGGAGGGAAGTGGTTTACTTATGTGAAGATATTTTCCAATGAATGCGGTTATATTATGGTTATAAGTTGTACCCAAGGGAATTTCAATGCAATATTAGTAAAATATATTCCAGTGTACAGTTAAAGGCATACCAGAACACAAGAAAGTGCTTTTTAACAGATTTATAAATCCATTAGCATGAAAAGTCAATAATCTCAGTGTCTACAGTGGTGTCTACAATATTATTATGTCTGCCCTATAGTACCTAGTGTATTATTTTTATTTACCCCTTATCGATATGGCATAGGTAAAAATAATATATTTATGGGACGATCGAAAGAATAGAATGCAACGATTAAATTTTTGAGTACATTTTACAGGTTCTTCGAGTACAACTTTTTTTCGCATTTTTCGTCTGATATCTGAAAATTAGATTTAATTGATAGAGCATTAATTGGTAGCTACCATATGTAGTAGGTACCAAATATTATTTGCAACTATGCTACCAAAGATTCTAATATGACACCTGAAAGGCCAAAAGCATAATTAATCGGTAGCAATAGTGCTTAATGATATTATGTGAAGGGGAATACCTATTAAAAATTAATAGGAGAAGTTTCCACTAATTTTAATCATTATCAACCATTTGAATCCTGGTTCTATCTGTGTTAGTATCAAAGTACATAATGTCGTTTTGCATTAGTATTATGGAGAGTGGTAATTAATTTAGCCTGTATACCTCTACTATTGTAAACACAACACATAGATACACTATGGTTTGTATTGGAATTAAAAATAACTTTGATGAAAAGTGTATTATTTGTATTTGTAGAGAATGAATGCGTTAATGTGATCTGTTAATACTACGCGTGCAGTTCCTTAAGCTGAAAGAAGAATGGAAATTATGTGTTACGATTTTATGTAAACACATTGTATTCTTATGCTTCTAGCTTCTTGTTTTACTTGTACAGATAACATTACAGATGTCCAGAGTCATCTTGTACGCAGACATCTTGTATATAACTGCTACTCAGAAAACTTGTAGAACATAACCCACACAGAAAAACGTTCGTGCCACCGCGGATGCTCTGGTTATGTCACTGTGTATTCTGTCGTTGAGATAATTTTTTACGTGGTTATAATACATCTCTTCCTATCTTTACACATAGGAGCAATAAAAGTAAAATTTAATGCTGCTTTATTATTATGTTGACATAAGTGTGCAGATTTTAACCAAGGAATCCAGGTCAGATTGAATAAGGAGGAAGAAATAAATACTCGAAAAAATTCAAAGTGCTTTGGAAATATTAAAAGTAACTTTATAACACACGCTTAGCGTTTTAGAACATTGTCAATCCATCCATAATGTAAAAACACGACATGTGTTCATTCGTGTGTGCTGTATTGAGTTTCACATAGAAAGAACATACGAAAGCATACATCTTCAAAGGAATTCATGCGGATCAAGTGGAGAAAGCCAAGTAAAAGCCACACCACTCTCGTAGTAGTATAGTAAACCGACTCATTAAAAAAGATTGTGTGTTTTATACTGTCTAGTAATTAATTATCGTCTTTAATGGTTTACTTAGCAAACGAATCCAATGTGATGCCATCGAAATCAAACCAAGCCAAACGAAAGTCACTTTCAATTGAAACTAAGCCTCAAGTAGAAAAAAGATAAATGACAGTGTGCGAAAAAGATATAGAGGCAAAACTAAAAAGACGGAAGTCACATATTGTACTAGCATAATATGCAATTCAATGTGAGTGCATCATTGTGTGTCTTCTTCTTCATGAACTATAAACTGATCAATGTATACTTCACATTTATTTGTACTTGTACTGCTTATCTATATGTACAGTGTGTACTTGCATGTAATATATGTAAAACAACTGCAGAATTTTACACACACAGCATTATTCGGCAAAGTTTCTTATCTTGAGTGTAATGTTGTCTGACAATAAGTACTTTGCTATATGAACTGTCTCTGAACCTATTTTCCTGGTTACATACACGAAACACATGTTATACTGTGTAGAAATCGCATATGCATGTAATATTAAGTATAAAGTACCTGGAACATGTATAAATCTATGTTAATAATTATTAAGTACGTGACTGTAAGTAGAAATTATATAGCCAAGTCATTTTGAAGTCAAAATCAGTTTAGTATACTATAAGGATGTGAGTTCACTTGAATGTGAAACTTGTCTTTCTTTAGACTCGTCGTGATATGATGTGATGACAAAAATAACTTTGGAGTTTTTCGGTGTTTTTGCACGCGAGTCTCGAAACTCATGCGATGTGCACACGACACTTTTATGTATCTCTCTCTCTCTCTCGCCCGGCATTTTTCTTACTGTCAGTTGTATATACGTGCATGTTCATACATAAGTTGTAGGTTCACACTTTAGAAAGGCAACAGCAACGTTCATGTCACAAGTGGGTTGATTTGGTTGTTTTAATGTATGGAATAGAAGAGAGAAGGCCTAAATATCTTAAATAAGAGCAGAAACAGAGTGAGTGAGAGAGAAAAATCAAAAGCAAGACACATTTACTTACTTTTACACGTTGAGCATTTCCTGTGTAGACGCCTCTGTGAGTTTGCCAACAAAACACAACAAAATCATCGCATCCGCATCACCATCATCATCACATACTTATACTTATATACTGATGTATATGCTTTGTAAGGTATATAGGGAATATATGGTATATGCCTAAGCATATTATTTTCACGGATTAGGTAACAGTTACCATTAGCTTCTCACGATCTCTCACGTATAAGAAATTACCGTGTGTGTCATGTCATTTTTAACCACTCACGTTATGATTCTCACTTCTCTCTACTATATCTTCCTTTAACATTTGTTCTGTGTTTTTGGATGTATATACTGTACTGTTCTTATAAATAAGTGTGGAACTCTTTTTTGTACCATTCATTTTACAACGTAGTAAAAAGTAAATCTTTTTCTAAATCTAAAGAGTAAAGACATCCAAAACATTTGTTTGTTTTGTTACTCAACAAACTATATATATATGTAGGTATATGCGGACGGACTGTTACACTAAGTCAATACATGTACTATGTGTTCAAAACAGAGTTGACTAATTCTCTACTGTTGTGTGGAAAACTATGTAGACTGAATTAAGTAAGTACATGATGAGATTAATGAAATTTTGAAAAATTTGGAAGAATTTCTCAAGTTAAAAGCTAAGTGAACAGTTCGGAGTGTCTCACGGGAGAACAAAGAAATAATGGATATTTTACGGCTAGCTGTTCTAAGGAATTTGTTCCAATTTGACAAAATGTGATGCCAAGGTTAATAGCCCATTTTCGTGTTATTGTCTTACCTATTGTTTCCATAAGGTGTTTTTCCCTGTCAAACGTCTCTCTAGACTTTTTTAGCGTCAGTTCTTTTTTAACTTTGGCAATATTACTTTTAGTATTAGTAGAATGTTCTAGAGAATTGAACAGTATTACAGAAGCAAGTACATCCTTGCCCGATTCTCATTTAATTTAGTTAGGTATATATCTCTGAGAGAAACACAATACTCTTTGTTTCTCACTTCACATGTCATTACAACTTACTTAAGTTCGGTTTTGCGGAGAATGTAAGTACTCCCGTGTGACATTTGATTTCTTCTCCGTCTTTGTTTTTCTCCCCATTTTTTTTCTTTTGCGTAGGATTTGGTCGCCTTATCTTCCTTCATCTCATTTTTCTGTGTGTATATATATACCATGTTATGTAAAAGTGTATATATAAAATTGTGGTATATATCTGGTCGGAGAGCTGGGGACAGTTCTATAAATTCCTGCTACTATATAGTAGAATAATAACAGCTCCTTTTTATATGGTGCCTACTTCTCTGATTACATCAGATCGTGTTTGACACGACACAGATTAAATTGGTAAATATAGAATGGGAGATTTTTATTTTTCGTACACAGAGCCAATTAGTTGTTGAGGACACGTACCTCTTGAGTAATAAATGCTAATTTCCCGGTTTACTTGTACAGTTATTTCATGCTTTCAATCGGCCATGGTCACATTATAGTTTAAATGTCAATTATGGCTCTTCTCACACGCTTTCAGATTGTCTTAACAAAGAAATTCGGTTAATACAATTATGTAGCATGCGATTTAGTATTATTATACCTAAAGATTATATTACACCACCTTATACACACTTGCGGGCAGAACCACGGGTTTTACAATAGGAATAATACCTTACAATAATAGTAAAGTGTGAAATTCTATATAGAAGGGAGAATTAGCTTTAGTTCTCAGTCTTAGACTCTTATTGCTCTACTGTTATGCTCAATTACTAGATTCAAGGCAGGGTTTTCTTTCTTTATTGACTGACCGAGGCATTGAGAAACAGTTGCCTTTTACCATTTGCTCGTCACATTTGTAAAAAGCTCGTCAAATTCAATGGTAGTCATTTACTTGTTCTTTTTTTACGAAGTTACTATACCACAAGAGTAGTAGTGACTGAAATGAAGTATACAAATGCGGCTGACTTAAAAAGACAGAGAAGAGCATTGTCTTTTTTGTCACGTCCTTCCTGTCATATCGTTTATGTTCCATTAAAGAATCCAAATGTGAATTGGCTTGTTGGCCAATTTGGAAACAAGAGTTAGCATTAACTTCGTTTTGGTCCAGCAGTTTTTTGTCTTTGAGTCTTTCGACCCACAGACTTTCTCTTTTTAGCTTATTCTCTTAATGTGCTGTTCATGTGTATGTCCATGCATTAACCCACTGATTACAAATTGAGTCTATTGCCATCATATGTCTTGTAGTTAAACTAGTTTTTCCCAGTACGAATTTCGTTTATTTTAACTACTAACTTAGTTTCAATAGCACGAGGCTAAAACAAACATCATGCCGTGAGGAGATAGTAGTAGTGCACTAATAATACAAGTTTGCCTTTTTCTTTTAAACGAACACAAGGGGAGAGCCGGCTTTATTTATAAAAATGATGAATAGGTTTTGGCTAATGTAACTCGTTTTCATATTCTGCAGTTTGTTTTTCAATTGAGTTTCTTGTTCTGTTCTACTTGCTTGTTGAATGAGCCAATTTTTGATGAATAACAACTTGCCATATTTTATTTTCCTCAATGATGTTTCTGTACGCAGTAATATACCGTTCTACTGTAACTGTGGTATGTCTAATCTCTCTATAGTACTCAAGATGCTCTTAACTTTTTCCCTATACATAAATATGAATCTTTAGCAGTTAATACTTAATTCTCAATTTTGTACGTTTAATAAATATTACATGTATAATAATGTCAATCCTGTGTAGGTAGATATAGTATAGCATGAGATGAGATTATTTACGTAGTTTTTATCTTTTAGTTACGCTAATAAAGCTTTAGCTTGTTAAAGCATTACTGCATGGGAGTTAAGTGTAGGAGAGAAATTAGTAATTGAATTAATACTCAATAGTTGTGTGTGTGGAGGTAAGCAATAAATGGTGTTTAAAGATCCGTTTGACATTTATAAACATTATTTCAGAACAGAGTACTAAAGCAAACATAGATCTGTAAATATACAACATTCATAATGCCGAAATAATGATTCGGACTGTCTCAAATCACTAAAATCCCACAATCCCAGTAGACTTTCTTATATTAGTAATACTACCACACAGTACCAGATTATAAATATAATATGTGAGTATGTAGTAGATATAGATATCAAATTTTCTATTTAAATTAATCATTAGCAAGGATTAACTTAAGCTTCCCACATGTTTTTGTCTCTGTATACTCCTGTCCCAGCTTGACATGACATTTACTATTTCCTTTGACTAGAGATCAAAAAGACATCCCATTTTCATGTAGAAATTGACATTGCTAATTAACTAGGGACGTTATCCCTATTATCCTTTTCACGAAATATAATACTGTCTTTACTTGTATTGTACTTACAGAATATAAATGTATAAGTATGAAGAATTATGAAATCTGTATGTAATATAAAGTATACCGCTATATTACACATGGAGACACATAAATGTCGTGGAGACAATGACAAGCCACTTGCAGCGTTTCCCACCACTACTCCACTCAAAGTCGTCGTCGGGTTTAAAAGTCAAATCGGTTCTAATAAGATCCTAGCACCAAGTTCTTGAAGCAAAGCCAAAAATCAGAAAGCAACCAAATATCTGTACACTCCTACTCTGCAGAAAACCCGAATTCCTAATGTCGCTACACATAACACACTCAGACTACTGCACGCATGTATAATTTACTGTCTGTATAAAACCATTGCACAATAAGATACTCCTAAACTTAGACTGCAGCAAAAATTCTACAAAAAATGCATTCCAAAAAGACCAATGCGCCAGTAGAATTACCAGCACGTTCATGTTAACTATAGTACACACTTGAAATTCAATATACCGAAGAGAAAATTACAACTGTTGTTTTTTTCCACACAGACTCTGTCTGTCTATATAGGTAGTATTTGTATTTATAGTATGTAAATGCACACCTATATATTATACTACTTACTACGCTTTGTTTTCCGTTAAGAATTGCATATAGAAATACACAATCTCATTCACTGTCGGGTTAGAAGTGTCTGAATGCATTTCTGAGAAAAGTACAGAATTTTCTACGTAATGTGCAAATGCGTATGCGTCCATGCTACTTATATCTATGTGGTGCATGTGTCTTAAGCACAAAGAAATGTTAAGGCCAGTAAATTACTTTCTGATCCTAGTACGCTATTTACAATTGCTTATACCACAGAGTAGAGTCAGAAAGCGTGCCTTATCGGAATTTAAGTAATCTGGTAATTGATGTCGTTTTAAATTGAGGGTTAATGACTTAAAAGACAATAGCAAGAGGCAATGAACAAGGCAGATTAGCTTGGTGACATTTCCCTTGCTACATTCCGCCATTGGTTTGATATTGAACTCTAATAGACCCGACTTTACCATTTAAACCGTAAAACCCGTTGCAGTGTGTCTTATTATTATTACAGGAGGGTCTTAGCATATCTTCTTTTTCTAATGTCCACTAAATGCATAATAAGACACTCTTCCTGTCGATATTGGAAAGCTTTTAATGTTTTAATGGCATTTCACATGTAATTGACTTGACTTTTAGAATATTGGATTAAGAAATATAATTTTAGTAGCTAAAATCTACTTTTTGTTCAGATACATTGGTATTACTACACCTTTACATAGGAAAATTAAAAGATACAAGTTCTCAGATCGTACAGCTATTGATTTCATGTGATGGTGATCGTATGGCTATTGCCAATTATCTTGGGAGGTCTTTATCTGATGTTTTCACAACTCCTGCTTTTGCTTTTCTTCAGTAAATAGTAGACCAGACTGTCTAAGCGATTCTACTAGTGAAGTTATCAAGGTTCTTTGCTTCCGTTTTATTGTCGTTTTGCTCTACATTAGCATAATGCACTTACCTTTAGATATGTGAAAATGGTACACACTTTCTGTGTCATTTCACCCACCACCTTGGTATTCTAACTAAAAACAAATAGGCCGTTGGATTGGAAAACTTTTACGTATACACACGACATGCATTACCTTACCTCAGTTTTAGACGCATACTTACAATTACTAGTAACATATATATTTATAAACCAGGAAAAATCTCAAATTGGAACATGCTGTGTAGAATTTCTGTGGAAGCCGCGTCATGACACTAACTTATACCTAATTCACAAGAACTTCATGTATTACTGTACATGTAGCACACGTGTATGTTAATATATCAACTAATAGCTTAGAAATACCAACATTAAGTCTTTTGAGAAAGTATTCTTCTGTTGTTAATGTAGAACTGGTGGAAATAAGTCTGGGAGTACAAATACCATATGATGATGATTACTTGTGTGTGTGTGTGTCCTGTATAATATTTGTGTACCTGGCTTCGGCTTTGGAGTTTAAGTAAGAAATGTTTAAATGCAATGCAGATTGACTGGCAGTGAGTGGGGCTGGCCAAGCCAAGTTAAACCATTTGCAAGTCTCTGGCATAACAAACAATTTGCAGACAAATCCATTTAGACAAGCCAGCAGAGTCTATGCATTAACCCAGTTTTCTCTCCTCCTCCTTAGGATCTTTTAACTTGTAGACCAAGTTCAGTCTTCCTCGGCCCATTTCAGAAGAGTTCTGGGCATTTTCCATTTAATCGACTGCCAGACAGACACTTAACACTCAACATTTCACCATTTACCATAATACGCTTCTACATACAGACGTACATATGTAAATCCTCAACTTTCTTGATTTCCTTTAATCTCGTTGTGCAAAGGTGTATTTATACTATACGTGTGCGTCTAGACAATATATGCAATGCAACCAATATATTTACTTTTTTGTCTGCTAATAAATGCAGTTTGTATATTTTGTAATATGTAATGCATCTTTTGATTACACAATGCACATTGTTATGAGTACATCTTTCATAACAAATTGAAATGTTAGACACTTACGTGGAATAAAATTGGTTGGAAATATTTTCTCGTGATATCATCCTATCTAGGATTTTACGAGATGTTATTTTATTTACCAACTGAAGTAAAGAAGTGTAAAAAACTATACATTAGGAGTTAGTATACGCATAGGCGTTATTAGAGTAACGTTTTTCGTAAAGAAAGCAGTGGAGCTACATAATTCTCATCACAATTCTCATTTTTCGCTCTGTAGAATTTCTCTAGAAGTAATAATGGCATACGTATCATCCTACGTAACGTGTGGATGTATAGGTAACACCGAACAGCTTGAGAAAGTACCTATGTTTTTGTATGTATAGTGATCTGATTTCATTTCATTTCTTCTTCAGGATATAGTTGTACTGGTTGTACATTTACAAGAGAGAGAGTACGTGCTAAATGTTACTAGGAAATGTTCTATTTTATCTTTCTTGTCGTCTGACTGTTGTTGTAGTATTGTAGTTTGATATTGGCCCGGTTTCTGGATTCTTACTAAGAATTTCCTGTTCGTAAAACTGTTCATAATTACACCTTATCTAGCTTACACGTTGTTTAATGAAGGAAAAAAACTATTTACACTATAGTGGGACTATCGAAGGAGAGGGTAATGAATACCAGGTCGTTTTTGCACCCGGCACGTAAAATATTCGGGGATTTTGTTGGTTAATAAGACGTGAAGAAAAATTTCAGCATTCTGTGTGTAGGGAATACTCACAGACTCTTGTTATGGGTATACATACAAATAGTAGAGATGTAAATGCAAGGGGAAGATGTGTTGTGTATATTGTAGAGGAGCATGCTCAGACAGAATTAAGGATTTTTACAACTATTTGTGTTTATTAGTACGAACAGTTTACATTCAACCCTAACCTAACCTTGCAAATGATTGTTAACAAACGGTGGTTGTAACGTGAGAAAATTGAAGCTTTAAGCAGGAACAGATGGAAAACGAACAAATAAATGTCAACACATTCTTCACTATTGTTTAGTTAAGGCATTGCAAATTGTTTATTTCACACTGCCGTTTTATGCACGTACGCCTTCAAATGTGTTCTCCTACATAACATGTTGCATGTAAAACTTGTAAATATCTTCCAGTTTCTTTTTTTTTTCCTTATTCTTTAAAATATGTACAAATGGTGCATGGAAATTGTATCTAGTGGTCACATGTTTTTTAACAAGTATTGGCTCTATATTGCATTGGGATTCAGGAAGCATTTTAGGTCAATAATAAATTTCGCCTCTAAAATAAGGGTTCTCAGAACTTCAAATCACATTTAAGATTGTTAAGGATTTTTTGTTAGATTTTGTTGGTTTACTTCTTTTTTAGTAGTAGTACATAACTTTCCTGGTTATCATCTGTTAATATTAGATGTTATGAAATTAATGAATTTCCTTATCTTGAAGTTGCCGGAGTTGTGACATTACTTTGTGTTACATCAAGTATATAAAATAAACTGATAAAATTTTAGTTTGTATCTGTATATTAAAATTGTGTTTTTATCTTTCGAAAATATTTACATGGTTTCGTTACGAAGTGAGTATTGATTTCAATTCCTTTAATGGTTTCGATGATTAATGAGTAGTTAAATATAATTACATTGTTAGATCGTTAAGGTAACGTTAACAGTGAAGGGATACAGATTATAATTTTCGTTCCTCTCGAAAGTGTATGTAGCTTTTGATTTCTCTCTACAATTGCACTCAGACCATAACTATTTAAATTTTATCGGGAGTATTTTCAATATGGCACGCTTTCATTTGATTTTGAAAGTATTTAATTCAATATTTCATATAAACAAACTTTATTTACATGACATGACTAGTAATTGCTTAGTTAAATTATATTTCACCTTAACTCGTATTTATAAAATCGAAATAATGAGTCTAGATTACTAACCCAAGTTTATTTTGTGTTTATATGTAAAGTGTAATAAGAAAATGATGTTTTTTGAGTTCATTCAAGTATAAAATACGTAAAAGAACGCTATCATTGACTTAAAAGTTAATATTTACTAAAAGAAGACACAACAAGCAAAATAACTTTAATATAGGTATTGACGCGCCTGATATTGACTTCTCTAGAGGATATCTCCTGACAAAAAATAGAAAACAGTTTTCAAAACTATTACAATACGAAATAGTCAACTTCTAAAACTTGAGAAGTTTTCCCAAGGTTTTTATATTGAAACATTTTTTAATAAGACATGCAACTATTTTCCCTTAGGTTTTCTTCACATATGCACTTTAGTCTCATCTCACTCCAGTCTAACTAAACTCCTAGCTTCTTCTCTATATTTATACTTATGTGAACCTTTTACTTTCTTGCATAGACAACTCCAGCTGTTCCATGTAATATAATATGACTGTAAGTATTAACTCATGTTTTCTCACATACTTCCGGTTCTAAAACGTAATGATAGTGTATACTTTCCATGATTTTAAGCCTTCCTTTACTAATATAGAATACTCACTCACAATGTACAAATACAGAAGTACTACAGAGGTACTGACTATTACATGTACAATAATCATAGGAAAAATGCAATGGTAATATTTATTACCGGCAGTATACATATTTCTTTTGGAAAATGTGTAGTTAAGCGTACTCCACTCATAGAAATGGCAGATACAAACGTATGAGAGTCAAAGATGCAGAAAAACGAGTTCGGGAAGCTTGGAAAAGTGAGAAAGATTTTGTGTGTGTGTAAATGTGGACTTGAGAGAGACAGAGAGAGAAGAAAAGCATCTAAAAATAATGAATAAAAGCGGGAGTGGGTCTCAAGCCATGTATAAGCGAAGCCAGAGAGTCCCGGGTCAGACCGTCAGACCTCTTTCCCATAACAGTCAGAAGGGAACAGTCAGTCGTTTGCTTTGGTACTGCACACTTCTCTCGCTCTCTTAAACTCACACACTCAAACATAGAGACACAGTTCTCTCATTCTCATCTATTCCGCTCGGTTGGGGAAGATCCCATCCTCACTGTCGGCTTTAGTGGCTTTCTTTCCGTGTTCCAGTTGCTACTTTTCTTAGTAATAGACAAGAAGAGCTATTGAACACTTACTTGCCTTCTTCTTCATCTCTTTGGACCACTCTAGTACTTCGGTGGTAACTTACCGTACTTTTGTAGTGCATTTGCACCCCATTCTTAATACAAAGCGAGAAAGTGAACATAAAAACACTTTATTATCATTCGCAAACACACAAGTTACTTAAACTCACCTTGCCTTAGCGGTATAGAGACGGACCGTGAGAGTTGTTCTATAAACCACACACGTTTTTGGAAAACGTTATTGTACTACATTTGTTTTCATTGCTAACGAGGAGTTAAGAGACAAATAGGGCACAATGGGTGACGTAGAGGTGCAAATGCAAGTCAGTACCACCACTTCCGAAAAGAAGGTGAAGAAAGTTAAGAAGACAAGCAGCAAATCCACCAAAGTTGTTGAAGGTGGCACGGTGGAAATCGAGTCATCTTCCACCGAAGTTGTTGAAGTCGAAAAAGAAAATCATCTTCCTGAAACCGTCGACGAATCGTACACACTCCCGTTTTATTCTACTTATTTTTCCATTTCCGATTTAGAGTTTTACATTTTTATACATGCCTTGCGTCACACATGCATATTATAATTCACTTTCCCTCACAAATACCTTCACAACTTCCACACAAATCACTAAAAGATATTCAGATATTTATTATTCTACGAAAATGAAATCAGGTGCATTAGGGTTAGCTATAGATATTTTCACACTTATAATATTAGTTTAGGTAATAAACTAGGCACGAATAAAAATATCAATATATCAATTTCTACTCCTACAACTTAAACATTCTCATCATGTAGGTGTAGAGTGGTTGATACGTGTAAAGAAAACCACATTAAAAATAGTTTTGCAAGAATAGAAAGAAATTAGAATTCATCTCACACTTGCACACACTCGGATGATATATTTACATATCCCAGAAATGGTTGAAATGAAAGTAAAAGTAACTTTATTAATATAAAATTATAGAATCCTGTGTTATTAGCGTTTACAAAATTAATGTTTACACTCACTTACTCATTTCAAGTTTTAAATTATTGCGTTCTATACAACTACAGTACAGTATTGTCCTTCCTTGCCGAACATTATCCTAACCATAAAAAATGAGACACTATACTACACAGGTACGTCTAACACTCGAATTACGAAAGAGACACACAGACGTCCATGAAAACCGTTGTGAAGTCAATTTAAGAATAATTACCCTTATCGAATCACATAAATAATAACAGAGGAGGTAAGGAAGGGAGGGATTTATAATTCCAAATATGGAACACATATATAGAAAGCAGAGATAGATTATTACTACACATAGAGTTTAATGCACTTAGGTAATCGTTACGATAAGTGTGAATAATAATTGCATTGCAATGTCAGCCTGTATATAATTCCATACCAATATAAAACACTCTATATAGCTGTAGCTGGTATGTCGTGTATATATGATAGTAATCCATGGCATTCTGAAGTAAAGCAAAATCCGTGGCATTGCAACGAAATCGTACATTACAGATCCTTTCGACCGTAACCATACAATAACACGATGATAAGATAGGAAACCACCCACAGTAAAACTTAATCAAGTTTAATCAAATTGGAGAGGGTGTACGATTCGTCGGCCGAGGAGCTAATTCAAAGGTACGTAATCAACTAATCACTTAATGCACTGTGAACTACTAAACTGGAAGAATACTACTAGTCCTACCTACTATGGCCATATTTATACCATCATCATCGATATATCACGTACTATAAGGGATATACCTATATACCTGTATAAATCTATAGGAAATATATTCGTATCTCTCTATGCTTCTTGCAGGTTGTATATGTAGAAAATACAGAATATATATTGTGGTTATTCTCCAAAGTGTACAAGTTATAATGTACAATGAGAATTACAACATAACGGAACACACAACATAAACACGAGGCGAAAGAGAGAGAGAGAGAGAGAGAGTAGTTTTGCATTAACTTCATGGTCTCTGTCTCGTCTCATCCATCGTAGTGCTTTTAGGTATTTAGGAATTCTACCGTAACAATGTACAGTTAAGTGCTGGATGCATTCAATACCTAATTCCTCTAATGTTATGCTGTTAGTCATTTAAAACTATTATTATAGCCATGAAAACATAATCCCGGTACAAACAAGCAACTCTCATATATTTATCATAGTGGTAGCAGGGAGAATTGAATATTGAACTTGGAAAGTACTGGAATAGTTTCTGTTGTTGAGTGTACTTTACTTACGTAAGCTTAAATCCCCGGAATTACTGCAAACCTGTGTGTATTATTTGCGGGTAGAGATATTTTGGCGGATCGTCGGTAGTTTTCTGCCAGAATATAATTTTGGAAGTTGTACCTTCTGTATTTATTATTATTGTAGCAATGAAATGTAGATTTAAAGTACAATGCTACTAGTTTGAGATACCTGTCAAAAATTCAGGCACGAGTAATTACTCTCCCGCGGGATTTCATTATACTGTACTTTACTACTCTCTTATATGGAGAATAGAAATGAATTAATGTCTGTATCTCTCCTGCCACTGCCATTAAATCTGTAATTATCCGTTTTTCAGAAGGTTACGGTAGACCAGAGCTAATTAAAGTCTACTACAAAGAGAAATAAATTAAAATCAGTCTTCTTCTACTATTAGTAATATTGCCACACGTCTATTCATTCTGTAGAAGATTCCTATATAATAATACATCGTTCTTAATGAAAAGACGGATGTTAAGACTTAAGAAAGACACAGGAGAGTGTAGTAACACGAATATAATGGACTCAAATGAAAGTGGACGTGGTATATTGAATTAATTAGGTTACGTTGCAGGTTCGAGTTTGATTCACTTCTGTTGTAATGTAATGAGGACAGAGAAGAGAAGACCGTCTCAATTGTCGTCTGTGGGTCAAGGGCTCACACGGGCATAGCGTTGTTCACATAATACCTACATAGATTGTAGTACCAGTATTATCACCTTTATATATGGCTTCCTTCATATAATATTAATAAAAATCTTAGATATATCCCAAGTTAGGAAGATTCTTCGGGTATTCTCTCTCTCACTCTCTGCCATGTCTCTGCGCGTTCTATATAATATGGAATACGTTTCAATACAATGAGTTATGACTATGAACCAGACATAAAGCAGTTCCAAGGGTGTATACCCGGATTGATATTAATATTAATAGTCTTCAGAGTCAAAGTCAGAGTACATTAGTTCGTGTATACTACTAATATGCAAGAGAAATGAGAATATGAGCTTTAAGTTCGGTTTTAAGTCATAAGTAGAAGCAAAGTCGGGATTTGGTCGTTCTCCGGCCAAGTTTATATGTTAATAGTTAATATCAAAGTGAATAACGTTGCAGTTTGGTTCTCTCTCACGAACGAACGTCAATCTTGCCCATGTCATGTCAAGTTGAGTCACAAGAATTCAAGCGAAACCATCTGCTCCACATTATAATGGCTTTTCTCTTTACATGGTCGAGAACGCGTAGGTATCTTCAGTCTTCAGCTTTGCAAATATTATCTGGCATAGAGAAATTGGCATGTTAATAGTTTATAGTTGCTATTACATTACCAGGAGGCATAAGGGATTGAATGTAACTTATGCTATAAAGTATATATATAGGATAAGTATATTATAATATTGGTTGATTGGTTGTTGGATAAAGGATGAATGTTACTGTGTACACACAGACACATGAGACATGACACATCGGAAAAGGTATTTAAGTATGTTAGTTATGTAAGGTAGTTTCAGAGTTGGTATTTCAGACAGAGACAGAGGGTTGCTTATATATAAAATAAAGACAGAAAGGGTTAAACTTGTAAAACTAGTCGTTTCGGTATAAATTCTCATCCTGTGGGACACATTTGGAAAATGATATATACTTTCCATAATATTCGTAGTTAGAAAGGGAAGCTTGAGGGAAACTGATGCTTGTAGTTGTATAAAGTAATGAATTTGAGTATTCATTACTCAAATGCAAGCAATTTGGCTTCCCCCGTGGGAATTCTCTACTTGTATAACGTAAAACTATTAAATTCCTATATATGTGTCCAAATGTAAAATAAGTATTTATAATAGTTACTATATAGGACGAGAGAGTGGTAGTAGTAGTAGCAGTGTTTGTGAATTCTCTATGGGTAAGTAAGTAGAGTTGTATTTGACTGCGGTTCACTCTCCTTGTAATGTCTTTTTACTTCGGGGAACTTTTGATAGTTTAGGGAGATAAGTACAGATGCCTATTTAGATATTACAAATTGCACAGAAATACCAACGAAGGACACACAACGCAAGAAAACTTATTTACGCTAAATTTGACTCACTTTTTTCCACCGTGACATTTACATCCCTTTTTTACTTTTCCTACTACAGTAGTTCGGCTTTATTTGTTTTTTCTTCTGATATGTGACAATAAAAAAGAGATGTACGTATAGAGATAATAGTTATGGGCAGGTGTGTGTGCTGAAGTTTTATCAACCTGCAAACAAGGTTTATGTGTTTATGTATGTCATTTTTCCTCTTGCTGTATGATTAAAAAGGAATGCGATGTAAAAGCTACCGCATCATCCCGATGTGTATAATGAATGACATTTGAGGCTTTGGCTAGTTTAGTAGTGCCATTAACCATTGCTCAAATGAATATTCAAATAAAATTTTGCTACGATACCGAATATTGTGCAATACATGCTCATTATATTTTACCATGTTCCATACTCCAAAATTCTAACATTTTTTTCTTTTTGAGACAGTGTACGTAAAGACTGCTTACGTACACTCATTCCATGAATTTAACTATTACATGTTAATTACATCTACAAATTCTACGGATATTATTCTCCCTTATAATCTAAAAAATTACTTCCAGCTAATATAAACTTTATTTTTATACCTTTTGTATTTTACCATGAACCAAAATGTCACATTATCTTTATCAAAGGTCTATTTCTAGCAATACATACAATAAACTAAAATGTTATCTATCAAATAGTACATTAATACTGTTAAATTGTGTTTTGAGTATCTGTATTTATAAATAGCATTAAATATTTGGTTTGCTGGTGCTGGTAACCTATATAATACCTGGAATACTTAAGTCACAGTGAAAGTAAATAATGTACTAGAAAATTCATAGAGAAAAATTAATTGCAATGAAATCCATGGGTATTTCCTAAGTGGTTTAAGTGTGCTTAGAATGAAGTGCTTATTAATACTAATAAATCGCTAATTAGGAACTTCTGTGATATTGTTGGGTATTATAGGTAGGACATTCGTGAGTGAAAGTAAGATGAGATTACTCACAGCACACGGGTAGAAGTCTATTTTGGTGTTCCATACTTAGAAATCAGACAATTTCATTTCTAGGTTAGTACCTTCTCGTACAATTGCAGACTAGACCTTCATCTACTCCGAAATGTATTATCGTGTTGTTGTAGTCAATGTTCATTTTTCTCTTTCATTACATTAGTCTGAGCTCGGTCTGTTGTGTAACTTAGATATTCATTCATATCGCAAAGTTCAGCCTATCTCATTTATTATAAGGGGAATAGGTACCTTTACGAAAGAGAACACAATAACGTAATACTACATTATGTATTTACCTACATGTACTACTCATGCTAAAACATTCCACCTTTGTTTTTTGCTCTATTTATATTATAATACGGCAAACAAGAGAGAGAATTACCTACAAGTCTCTTGCATAAGATATCTCACACTTATTTGTTTGTAATACCTATGGCAGGCAACTTTGGCACAGAAATACACCGAAATACCGTACGTAGTATATTATGCCTTTAAATTGCATATAATTTCTGAAACACAATAATAGTATGCATATATATTTAAGTAAGTAGAATTTATATGTATATACTTATCCAAATGTACAATATATATATTAGAATCTTCTAGTAGTATGTATTACAGTATGATGCGGATTTTGCAATACATATAAGGGTTAATCCTGAAAATGCTAACTGTAAGTCTGATCATCAACTAACTGTGCAAACTATAATGGTAACACATATTTCTGTTCAGGTTCAGTCGAAATAAAAATTAGTCTTGTCTACAAAAGGTATATATATGGACATTCAGGATTTACACAGAAGCTACCCTTTGGTAGATAAATAAATAAATAGATACGAACTGTTAATAGACCTGGTTTTCTATACAAGAACAATACACATACATGTCTAGTATAATAGGCAGGTTGTTCCACACAAATCAAGTTGCTTTGTGGAGATTTGAGAGAAAATTCGTGCACGAAATGTTTACTTATATATTTGAAGATAGTGCACGCAGACATCACAGTGGCGGTGTGCAGCTTATTACGTAATATTACACAGTAGCCATTTTGAACAATAGTAATTGAACATTTTGCGTAATTTTCCGCTGCGATTTTGTATTACACAGCTGGCTGCTACCGATTCTCACCTTTATATTCTATATGAAGAGCAGACTACAAGAAAAGTAACTGCTATACTCACAGTCTACTCTTATTTACACTTTTAGCTTGATTACTTTATAGTACAAAGCATATTCTTCATTGTCTTACCAATGCTTAGGCTATTTGAAAGGCAATAAGAAAGAGATAAGTAGTAAATAGACATACCAGTATTGTACAACGGATTTTTCTACACGTTTTTCCGATTGTCCATTACACTATAACAGTTTTTGTCATTATTGTAAGCTTCTACTATAGAAAAACCTATATGCATTATATCTATAGTTAAATAAGTTACTTAACTATATGAAATTGGGCTAGAAATGGTATAGAGTGGAATGATGAATATTTTCTTGTTCTGATTTATAGGAGTACTTACTGGTTTGTCTATTGCAGTGTAGTAGTAATGGAATTTCACCGAAGAATGTTAAAGATAATAATGTGTTATGTAATGCATGCAGTTGTAATTCAGTTAACTACTGTGAATGTGTACAAAGATTGACGAATTTTTTCCTTTGCCAAGTTCATTTGAAATTAAGAGTAATTGTCAAAATGAGATTTGTGTGTATGATATTTCCCCATCTGAACTGTCTCGTTTCACCATTAAAGAATTACCCATCGCCATTTACGCTACTTGTTCTGCCTTTGATGTTGCATCTAATTGAATCTATTTGTATGTCTTGGTTATGTTTTATCTCCATAGTAGGACTCGCCTTTTCTTGTTATCACTGTGAATTTATGAGCCTGTTTTGCTTTGTTTTATTTCAACTCAAAGCCAAATCAACTCGAGTGGAGACATTACTTGCAACAGTCACTGTGTAAAAACTAAAGCATGGCAAGTCACACAGTCAAAATACTTTTTTCTGTAGCAATGACTTATTCTTTTCCTCCAATTCAAGCTTAGCAACATTTTCTTTGCTCCACTGCCGCAGCAGCGTATCTAAATCTGCTGCATTTTTCTACAACACCATACCATTTACTTTCCTGCAGAATCCTCAGTAGAATTTACTACTACTGTAAAAAAAAGAATTTATACAGAGTGGAAATTTTTCTGTGAGTAGGTGCCTGTGCTCTACCAGTATAAAATATACTACAAGTTTAGGTTACAATCGCAATAGGAATTTGCTACAAGAATTATTTTGCTTAATCTATATAAGTAGGTACATACATTATATTGAAGGATGGAAGCAATGATAACTAAAAGAGAGAGAGAGAGAGAGAGAAACAAGAGAGACGGATATGGTTGTTTGTATCTGTCGCAGTAATAGTGGTAGTAGTACATAGAGATAGTATGGTAATTACAATATAGGACACGGTTGCGTTACATAAGAAAAAAATAAAGCAGATCAGAATGATGCTAAGGGTTGATTCACCACTGTGGAAAGTATAACGTCTCATTTATGCGTAGGAAGTTGTATGCATGTTTCCATTTTGCATCTTATTGTCAAAGCTGATAAAGAATTCGCATTTTATCGATTGACAATTGAAAGGAATATATTATGCATACTTGTTCTTTAAGAAGGTATATATATTTACATGTAATTGTACATTCATAAGACGTTTATACATGTACCTTGTTTTTTTTAAAGCTATAGTAATGAATAATGTACATGGGTCTTTTTACTATCGTGTGTTCTGCTTGTACTTGATTTGCTAATTACTTTTCTACTAATTCGCTACTAATTTGAGTAATGCAAAAAAATGCTTGCCTATTTTAGATTGGAGAGACGAAAGGCAATTTAAAAACTTTCGTTTAGCATTTGTACATCTATTAGTGTAGTAATTTCCGTTAAACGTTAGATGAAGAAGGAATCTGGTCAATGTCTTGTGAGTACTTGAGTCGACTGAGCTCAATTCAAGTTGAGGTCATGGATATATTTATTTACAGAGAGAAAAGTGTATGGAAACTTGTTAATATCAGGAGTAATGCATAAAAACGTCTCTATGAGCGTTTGAGTAATATGTGTTTACTGAACAAGACATTATACCAGGGAGATGCTTTATACTAGAAGAAGGTCTCCAGAAAATAAAAGAGAGAATGACGGTATATGACTGTTGTATCCTTTTTGTTTCAGACAACGCCCTTTTACTATTGCCTTTGGAAGTTTTGCCTTTTGGTGTTAGTGGGGTTGTGTTCAGACTTGAGACTGACGAAGCAATACACTTTTGTGTTCCCGCATGTGTTTTCTTGCAGATTACGATAGTCACAGAGAATATACTGTGGATGTACATCCGTTTTTCTTTACCCATTAATCCTCATCAGATCAAAGCTTACTAAGAGCTTTAGCCTTGCTGAAAATCTCTCTTTGGATGAAAATGGAATATTTCATTATATCTCTTTTCGCTGTTTTCTGCTCTGTTTGTGTATGTGTTGTTTGTACTAGTAGATGTGCAGCAATACAAACAAAACAAGTGCTATTATATTATGCAGAATGCAGATGAGCTTTTACACTCTTCATACAACTCTGGACAATGTTATTTCCCTTGTAGTTTGTTTGAAGTGCGCAGAAAAAACAGAAATCACACAAGCACAATGTTTTCAGGGTTGCTTTCAATCTCATGGAATTACACGCTAGAAAGAACGAATATGCACAGAGAGAGAGAAAAAAAATAACAGCTTTAACTTCATATGTACATATAATCTCATACTATTGAACATTTTATTATTATAAATATGTACATAGATATAACTGCGCAATAAAACGGATTTCTTGTACAAAACCCTAATAATAAATGTATGGGGATTATCCAGGTACGTCCGTGTGTAATTTAAATTGATGTTTCCAAATAATATCCTCGTACAGCAATTTTGCATTGAATTTTCACTTCTCGCAGAGAAATCCGGCAGGACCTTCAATCAATCTGCATTTTGTATTTTATAAAAGAGTTTTCGTCACCAGTAATTCCCATTTCGGCATTGAACTAATAAGTTACGATGTAAAGATGAACATAAACAAAGATGAAATGTTGGCGGACATAGAAAGGTACAGAAGGAGGATATCTTAAGTACAAAGTTCTTGATTAAGTGCAATATTAAACTGTGCACCTGTACACAAGGTAATTAGTATTCATACAAAGTACGCGATTGCTTGTTTCTGAATTCCGTTCGTGGGGAGTTCAGTGCAGTGACCATTATGAGTTAATGCATCAGGGTGTGGTGACTTACGTGAATCTACGTGGTGGAGAGTAGACGTGCGGAATTAAAATGTTTGTGGATACCTCTCATGAACTTTTATGTCTCTATCAAAATCATAATTAATGCAGTAACAGTTGATTCTTTGTAACTGCATTCGTTAAACGCATTTTTTATTTTAGTTTTTCCAAAGGAATTTTACAGTAAGATACCATTTTCTATGCAGAATTAGTGACTGAAATTAAATTTGTTGTGGTGTGGATTTGTCTTTAAGTTTAGGCATTCTCAGTCTGTCACTCTTTAATCCACACTTTGATTATTGGTAAAACAGTTCGGGAAGGTACATTTAGTTTTCCCTTTAGTTTTCTTGACAAAATTATATGACGAAGCTATATCTATCTAGTATTATAATTCGTAAAATAATATTTGTATCACTTAAATATTTTAAGTAAGGTTATCCATCCTTTAAAATCCATTTACGTTTACTACACGTCAAACGCTGAAGGAAAATGCGTGATAAAAACAACAAAGTGTATAAAATGTTGATATGATTGATAATTGTGTATTTAGGTGACCATGCAGCGCATATTGATAAAATATTGCAGCATGGATGAAAATAGATGTGAGACAGAGTCTGTCAGTCAAAGTAGGTTATCAGAGGCTATATAACGATATGATTTGACAGTTTGCAATCAATACACATACAGTGTAAATACTAATTCAATTGAAAATGTGTTGAAGGAGGCATGAAATTGGTAATAATATTCTTATCTCTCTCTGCCTCATATATGAAACTAAACTATCACCCTTTAATCCAAAGTCTGACGAGTTGTAAACGAACGAAGGTATATAGTATACGCAAAATGTTCAAGAGTATTATGAATAAGATAAAAAGCAAGTGTCGATTGTGGTGGTGACTTATGACAGTGATAAAACTTAATAAATACCTCTACTGATAAGAAAGCGGAGAAATAATGCATCTATTTTGCATATATGATAATAATACGAGTTTGTTAATTCAAAGTTTGAATTGATCCTTGCTTATAACTGAGATTTGAATCAGAGTGGAGTAGAAACGTGCACAAGAAGCTTTAATAGAGGATAATATTAGCGTGGTAGTGTATCTATAGGAATATTGTGCATAGAAACATATCTGCGTAGAAGGATGATAAATTATTAAGAATTTATTCTTAGTTATTGAGTTGGTGTGTACTTGGATGCATTTTGTATTGACTGACGATTCGTTTTGGTTTTGACAGTTGATTTTTAGTGGAGAATACACGAAGGCGATGAACAAGGATTGGCACTCGACCCATTTCTGCTGCTGGCAGTGTGACGAGTCTTTGACAGGGCAGAGATACGTTCTTCGCGATGACCATCCCTACTGCATCCGTTGCTACGAGTCTGTCTTTGCCAATACCTGCGATGAGTGCAACCAGCTCATTGGCATCGACTCTAAAGTAAGTCTTTGTCATCATCCTCATATCTTTCTCTCTAGATTAATAATAAATTATGATTTATCACATCATTAATCTTCTCCTAACGAAATCTTTCCACCCCCAAGGCTATACGTACAAAAATTGCTGAAAATCCCATGGCAAAAAGACAAAGCTTTTTCCTCATAAGGTTATAAAGAAATATAATATAAGTACGAAGAATTATTAAACCTTTGAAGCAATCTCTCTATCTATCTCTCTCTCTTTGGAAAAACATTGAAGTATTCCCTACAGCAGTGAAGGATTGAATTGTACAATACATATCTTATTTCCCTGCCATAATACTAAAATGCCAAGGCATATCTCAAGTAGTTTGTGTGTGTGTTTCGTGGTTTTCAAACAAAAATGTATACACACTGTATATTTTTCAGGATTATCCGCAAAACCAAACCAAGCCAGTCAAGATTTACAATTGGAAATTCGCAAATACTGGTAGTTGTGGTTGAGATTTGGGAAATAGATAGAGAGAGACTCCTACTACCGCCTACAGTATAAAATAAAATAACGCTTGCTCTGCTGCATAGAGTTGTGCAATACCGAATTTCTTTTTGGCTTTTATACATGTAATGCACTGGGAATCTGACTACTCTGTCAATGTTTAGTCGCCAGAGTAAAAGAGTTTATCTCCTAGCATAAAAGTCACAAAGAAAAGCATTAGCCTTCCTTAAGGAAAAATGGAATAACCTATCCTTGCCATTTCTAAGTAAGTACGTCGATGCATACGTAAGAATCTCCTCCATAGAACTATTACACAGACAATGCAATGCAATACTGCGTAAGAATACTTGTAGTTGTGGTAGTTGTAGATTCTTTTGCCAAAAACAGTTCCAGACTTGGCTTTCTTCTTCTTAGTTAGCTAGTCTCTGACTGAATCTTTTGTCATTGCATTATATTGCTTGGAAAAGTAGTAACCCTTGTGCCTTGGTCTGTGTGATGAGTTTCTCTCTCGCTCTTTGTCTTTTGGAGAGTTGAGATTTGATGCCATATTATCTTCTCTTATACGTCTTGGAGGAAACAAGGCTCAAAGCTCGAGCAAATACACAAAGAGCATGTTTTTCTGATGTATAATGGTTATGATGACTACTATGGTGGTTATTATGGTCATCCGCATTGAAAAAGACGTAATGCGAGTCGTAGACAAGCACTTCAAGTAGAATTTCATTCTTCAGCTTAATGTCCATCCATAGTATATAGACTTATGCATTTGCGTCTTACCCTTTTCCACAGTGTCATGGTCATGCAGAAGAAGAAGATGTGTACACACTCATGTACACTCTTCACATACTGTCGCTATAATATTCTCACCCTATCACCCAACCATGCCTTATGCCATTCCATGCCAGGCCATTACATAAATTTCCTACTATGGACACAAACACGGCCGATATCGCAGAGCAGACGAAAAACGAGTACTAAAATACTTACAAGTGGAAGGATCATGTATTTTCCTCTAAGGATCATCTTAATAGCAATAAGAATCATGTGTGCACAAACGAGACGATTGTGTTCTTCATGTTGTCAGTCTTCTAAAACAAACTAAACGATATAATACATAAATATATAGACAAGACAAGTGTTCTGTTGTACATGAGTCAGTTTTTCTTTCTTGTATACGAAATGTTAGAATATTTTCTTGCTTGTATGTTTTAGCGTGTTATTTGGTTGGATGATGATGATATGGTGGCATGGTGTATGTGAACAATGAATATTTATAGTTGTTTATGTATCTGTATATATTATACACATTAATTTTTCATTATGTTATGCCATTGTGCAAAACTATAAGTAATTTTTACGGGGAGTATTTTGCGATGGTAAGTTAGTAAGTCGTTTGCAGGCGAATTGAGTCAGCACTCAGCAGTTAATAGATAGTTAGCAGTTTGAATTGTGCTTACAAAGTGTCTTCTTATGTAAATCATCAAGTCTGCATATGTAAGTCAACAGAATTGTCACGAACAAGATGAGACAACAAAGAAAATAAGAATTACGACCGACAATATCAAATAAACACATAAAACACATGACTATACTCATTCAAATGATATTATACAGTATATATATACATATGTACATACGATACAATCATTTATAAGTTGACAGAGTTGAAACGCTGAAAGATAAACTGCGAAACGAAAATTCACACATAGCCCCAATAATATAGATCTCTGCTCTAGATATACCAATGTTTACAAAACCATTCGAGTGACAATTTTTTCGCGTAAAGACAGGCAGACGTTTTATCTACAAACTGTCCTCACTTTTAGTAAATATTCAATGTTTTGTTGTTTTTTGAACATTATTCTCTGTAATACCGACTTCACATACAAATCAGATGCATTAGATGTTGGGAAGATAAATTTTTCAATTTTAAATTGTCTACGTGGAATAAATCGCCAGAAAGTAACTTTTAGCTTGAAACCGTTGTAAAAAGATGAAAGCATTGTGAAAAACATTTTTGCAGATGTATTGATAGATTATGGTCTCACATAAACCGTGATAATATACATTTGCTTTGTGTAAAAATTAGTCTCATTCTCAAAGAAATATAAAAACTCAAAAAATGTAGATTAAAATTAAGAATTAATTTAGCAAATACTCGATGTTTTGTTGTTTTTAAATAAGATTTTCGAAATCTCTACTTTTCAATTTGAAATAACTCGTGGAAAAAGGACTTTTAGCTTTAAACCGATGTAAAAAGATGGAGAGGTTGAAAAATAATTTTGTGTATAGGTATGGAACGATAAATAAGGTCTCAAACTCAAAGAAGATGAAAAATATCTAAAATGTAGATTGAAATTAAGAATTTAGCATGTAAGTTTGGTTGTTTTGTTATACGAGGGATTCTGATCCTGAGAATGAAAGCTATAGGAATGAGATTGTTAAAGTAAAATTAAATTTTAAAAATTTAGCAAAGAGAATTCTGGTAAAATATTTTCTTTGTAATGAAACAGCATTAATAACTAGGTAGAGGAAAAGTGTAGCTATAGTGTAGTGAGAACACGGCGGGTCAGGTATGAAGAAAATGTAATCTCATCGTATATTCCAGTAGGGTTGGTTGATTACCTGTCATATTAGACCTATTATGATATTACGTAGGCATTCTTCTAGCAATGTACAAACATGTTTTCTTGGAATCTGCATCTCATCTCATATTGTTACGAGAAACTTTTGTCTTGCATTTCTTTTAGCTCCAACAACAATATTCGTTGCTTGAATTACTCCTGTATTGCAAAAGTAGCTTTCATGTGTATGATGTACTTGCATTTATTGTGTTCTCTCCTTATATGAAAAATTCTGGGACACAGCAATGACACAATAACTGTGGTGCATAGTAGAGTGCACACACAAGAACATTATTCGTTGATAAAGTGAAAGAAAGAGAAATGAACAATAGAAATGCTGATTAGATTTTGGCACTTGGTGAGAATCGGAGTTGAAAGTGAATGTCACTGTAAGCTGTCTTTGAATATTTGAAAGTGTGCTATGTTTTTTGTTCAAGAAAGAAAAAATGTCTCTGTTATCTTAAAGGCAGAAATTTTGCTAACAAGTTTATTGTATGTCTTTCTACCATCAGTAGCATATACTCCCTCCCTCTTTGTGTAAGTAAATACGTAAAGTGTTCCACATATATTACAACAAAAAACTTTACAAAGTGGAATTTTTCAAGAAGTTGAGAGCTACGAAGCGAATCAGTAGAAATGAATGTACATAATTGTACATTGAGATAGTTTATGCATGCATAAGTTAAAGAATTGTGTATAGAATCGTTGTAAGTACCAAGAAAAGGTTTATTCAATTGCATGTGCCAGTTATACGAAGGGAAGGGAGAGAGAGTGCAGCAAAATGCATGTATAAGGAACAAGAAGCACGTTCTTTTTTGTGAAAATGAAAACTGGCGCATTGAGACAATATAATGCGGTGGTGGTGGTATTGGTATGGAAGAATAGACAATAATGTCCGCTTTTGGATGTAAATGTTATACATTTACATGAGCGATGCAATGTAGCGTACTCAGAATGAAAAACACTCCCTGGAGAAATCCTTCAGAGAAAAATGTAGGATGACATTTGTATATACTAGTACTCTGCTACATTGCATTGTTGTATGACTCTGCAAGAATCACTTGACATTAATTTCTTGATGTTGACTATAAAAGTGAAAGAGCATAGAGATAAAATTGAATCAAAGCAAATGACACATTGACGAATAAAGCATCTGCACTGTGGTTTTTGTTGCTTGTGTATTGTCTACGAGTTTTTTCATTGGTTTTGGTCCTAGTAGTGCATGATTTAGATAGTACTACTAGCAGTTATATGGTATATGGTGACAGTAGTTAGTTGTGGTAGTAAATATCGCTTGAATGGTTGTCAAAGGTGAAATTGCCAAAGTAAATTTCATGGACATACATGGTCATATAGTTTATGAGTTAAGTGTTACGGCAAATACATGTGAGAGGAAGTAATTGATTTCATCGATGTATATTCAACAGAAAACTACAAGATTGTTTTATTTCTCTTTTTACAGGATTTGTCATATAAAGATAAGCACTGGCATGAAACCTGCTTTTTGTGCAGTAAATGTCGAGTATCCCTAGTGGACAAACAATTTGGATCAAAGGTAAGCCTCCTTTCTTTCCTACTACTCTTTTTCTTTTTATGAACTAAGGTAAATAATGTTGTTGTACCCAGTGCAAGTATTATAGTACTATAGTATTATATATATTATAATCAATCACACAACCACTTTCTTCTTTTCTATATAGTACAGTACTACAGAAATTTATCTCAATGAAAAGTACAAATTTTCCAAAGTTATTCCATGCATATTCCTAATATAATGTTATTTGCTTCGTTTATAATCAGCTCCATACATTTACTAATTAATTGTTAGAGATTTTGTTTACAGTTATTATTATAGGTCATAATAGAGCATGTCCGTGTTCCGTGTTGCAGCAAAGTAATATTTTGCTTAAAAAGTTTAGCTAATTTTAAAGGTACATGTAAGTGGTATATGCAAAAAACTAATTGTATAAACTACCATTAAATATACTTCATTACATTTTTCTAACTTTCAATGAAAATATTTACTATAAAAATAGAGAAGTTCGTTTTGTAAGGTTAGTTATTTTATGTAGCTCAATTGTTAAAATTATTTGTAAAGTAGCCGTGCTAAACCATTGAAGATTGTCATACTAGGTAGGGTCAATTGTGTAATAATAGTTAATTTTAATTAATACTATTGCTAATGCTAGTATTTTGTAATTCATTAAGGCGGAGAAGATATACTGTAGCGGCTGCTATGATGCCCAGTTCGCCTCTCGTTGTGACGGATGTGGTGAAGTTTTCAGAGCAGGTACAGTACCAATTTTTCTCTTATTATTTTTAAGGTCTGCATACTAGGAGAAATATTTTGCAAGCATTTTCTGTCCAATGCTGACTTTCTCACGATAACATTAAATTTACAAAATACATTGCACAGCCCAGTCAAATGTAATCTGAATATACTAATGAAGTAAATAATACAATATAAAGGTCAAAAATGAAGTGTTGGCTTTTAAAATGGTAATAGAGGTGTAGGTAAATAAATTCGCAGACTGAACCACACTCTAAGTATTGAATTAAATATTTAGTATTTTTTATTTTAGTATTTTGCGAAAATGAATCCAAAACGAAGGGTGATGCAAAAAAATGTTTTTCAAAGCTTCATGAAAGCGAAGCGTACTATTTCATAGAAATTCCATTAGCTTGTTAGACAGGAAGGCAGCAGCTGTAGAATTGAATTAATAAGATTACATGTTCACACAAACAGACTTTGCCTGTAGATAAATTACTATTTGTATTTAAGAAACTTGACATTATTAGCATTACAACAATGCGCGTTAAATAAATGTTGTCATCATCTGCTGATGATAAGTGAAGACAGGACACGTGCAAGGATTTTATTTTCCTTTAGTCACGACTCACGAAGCCCGAGTTGCTTTACTCATAATAACTGTTGCACCCAGAAACACACACACAAAGATCCACAATGGTATAATGTGTTATTGTTAGATAAACAGAATTCTTCTCTTAAAGTAGAAGCTAGGCCAAGCAGAAATGTCGTAGGACGAAGCTGACTCTTTGTTTCACATTTTCAGCGTAGGCGACGAATCTGTTCGGCTTCTTTGTGTGTAAACACGCAGATTTAATTCTATTCTACAGATCTCAATGAAAAGTCTAGAAAATAAATTGCAAGGAAATTCGTTGGCAGTTTATATAATTCTGCATTTAGCTATCTGTAGTTCATTGTAGTATATTTCTATATTTCTACAGTATTTGTACTTTGGTATAGATAAACGTATGTATTGTATTTATACTGCAGTCTGTTGTAAATTAAATTGAATGAATGAATAATGAAAGAAAGACATGGACGGTGCAATTCAAGACACGACCTTTTTTGCATGCATTTTGATTATTAAAAGAAGGGACGGGTCTCATCCTACAATTTTTTATGTAGAATTGTTTGAATGAACACAATCGCCTCTCTCAAGAGTGCACACAAATGCATTCCGTAAAGATGTTCGGGGGTGATAAGCATAAGCTTACATAATGATCAGAATCAATGTCTATCTAATGTAGGACGTAGGTGTCTATAAATGATTTACAGTCTGTAATTTTACAAAACAGTTTGTTTTCGCGTTTTTATTCGTCACGACATTACAGGGTTATGTGAGACGCTTTAATAAATGTGGCACTACCCCCCAGTAAGTAAATCACTACCGTATACTGACTATAGACGTAGGTCACAGACGGCAAAGTTAAGTGGGATTATTTTAACACATATAATGATACATTATACATAAATATTCCACTAAATCATAAACAAAGTAAAGATATTAACTACGATATTAAAGAAGGAAAATATTATGGAGAAATCTAATTTATACGAACGTATAAATATTAAAGTGTTCCAAATAATTCTTCTGAGCAAGTGTGTGTGAAATATGAAAAGATTGAAACGTATAATCACTTACAATTACGATTACTACTACTTACTTACTATTAGCTGTGTAGTAATATAGTAAGTGCATTTTGCATAACAATATTTACACCAGGATCTTGTTTTGTCGTCGGCCGACTCTATTATTAACAAGTGTAGTACAATGTGTAATCGAATGAAGCTCCTTCTCGTTCTCCTTGAGGTGTGACTCAAAAAGTAAAACACAAAAGCTTGATTGTGGCTTTATGGTTGTTTCGTAGCACGACATCATCGTCACAGTCCATTCTAAACATATGAAACAACACAATAACAATATTATACTTGTAGCTGACGAAGATTCCATATAGATTTCCTTGCAGGCAAACCATTCTCATTCACATATTATTATTATTCGCACAACACAAGTAATGCACATGCAAAATAGTTTACAATGCATATAATATGGGAAATTATATTTGCATTTCAATTTACATCTGAATTACCAGTATTACAATTACAATTACATGCTTATCGTGAGCAACCCATTCGCATTCTTATTCTTTGCCTCTTGTACTTCTGACAATATACAAAAGTGTACTGCTGGAAGTTCTGTAGTTTAGGTAGTCTTGTAACTTGTTATAAATTCAATGCAATCTCTGCCTGTACTGTACTTTCGTCTATACGTGTTTATAAAAGTAAAAATCTCATTTCAAGTTTAAACATTGCATCACTCCTATTAAAAAAAGAATTCGTTATTAAGTACTGTAGCTAGAAGGTACGGTAGAATTTCATCGTGTCTCGTTATTGCAAATAAAATTAGCTATTGCGTTCTTCTTTCATGTGTAGTATATATATTCTTGTTTATTTTCATTACTAGTAGAGCTAGGCTATCCACTTAGCGTAACTGAATGACTATGGGGTACATCCCGATGGTATATATTTTAAAATTACACTTTTGATTGCTTCTTGCAGTCTGGTTGTCTTAAAAACACGAGTGCTACGTACCGCAGTGCCTAAAAGACACAGTGTAATTATAATTGAAATTTGCTGCATACATCCTTGCCCATTAAATGAAAAATACATTGTAAATGCGTTCTATAGAGATTTATATGCATTATTAACGAATATGACGCAATTTACTAGTTGATGGAGATTTGACGGAGATGATTATACCTACTATAAGAGTATTAATTTCTACTTTTCTACTCTAGAGATGTTTTGGTACGTTCAAGAAAAATTAGGAGAAAAAATGTTGTCCCGTCTCAGCTCTCTCTCTGAGTGTTTGTATTTAGTAGGAGATTTTTACTCCAGGCTTATCCTCACTGGGTTGGTTGTGGTTGTTGTAATTGGTTGTGGTAGTACAGCTAGTAAATATGGTGAGGCATTATAAAGTTGCGTCTTTCCTTAACTTGTTTTTTAACACAGAAGTTCGCCTTGAGTAGTGAAATCCTTTAAAAGACGTGAATTATCATGTGAGTGAGACTCTCTGAACGTTACGTGCAGACTAGAGCAGTTCAGTGAGTTAAAATGCTTTATAGAACAGCCAAACCTCTTCATGGTTCATTTTTTAAATTAGGATATTCTTAAATGTGAGTCATACAAACAGATTTTCGTTTTAAACGAAGGTAGTTCTCAAGTAGATTTATGGAGATTTGTAGCTTCTTCCCATCTGTGCGAATCCTCAATCCAATTTTGATGAGGTAGCATAAAAACACGACATACTATTTTATAATTAACACATTCGAGAACTTAATTTATTACCTGATAATATTCTTTGTAACTTGACTCTTCCCTCAGTTGTGTAATATTACACAATAGTAACTTTTACGATTACGTTACGTACCTACACTAAAATTCATTATGGATGAAATTGCCAATACCAAAAAAACACCATTCAATCTGCAAAATAAATAAAAATAAAAATAAAAATTATTTACTATTAAAAATATCAATTGATATTCTACATGAAATAGTTTCATTATATTGAAGAACCATTCAAAGCAGGACAAGAGCTAGTCAAGTGGAACCTGCGTAATATAATTTCACAAAAAAATATGCTATTAAAAATAGCAATAGACATTCTACATAAAATAGTCAGTTGATGATTTCATGAATTAAGTCATCCATACAACTTACATTTAGTACTACATATTGGTTTCATTCAATTTCAAGCATAATCATTAAGTAAACTAAACCGTAGCGTTGTTTAAGACAAAAAGTGAAAAATTTTATTAGAAATTAATTAAGCTGGTAGGTATAATATAAGTAATGTCCAGTTCAGGCTGTATTGTTCAGCAATATGTTAATTGAAAAACATTATTGATCTAAAAAATTTATATTCTGTATAAAAGCTACTGCACCACTATACTCCATCATATCGTGATAAATGATGTAGGTGCTTTGTATAAGAGACGATTAGAAACACTTTAATTTATACACGCAGTTATGGTACTTATGTAGGTGTGTGAAAGAGCAAAAAAACTGTTTATAATAATAATAAGGTAGCCTATTTGCAAACTTTGGTTCTATTTTAATGACATAATAGTTTTATATAAGGGATTAGGTGTGTTATTAATATTTCACTTGTGCTTCATTTTTTAGTACGTTACTTACGAATACGAAATGTGAAATCATGCCAGATCTTATCCCACCAGAGATGGTAAGGCAAAGCTAGGCAAAAGCCAAAAAATAAAACGATAAAACTTTTACATGCATGTACAAGAGTATATAGTCGCGTGTGTTTTCCATGTTGCTAAAAAGCAAATACTGGAGAAGAAAATATAATTCTGACGAAAATGAACGCGTGTTTGGTCTCTTCTACAGTTTCAAATCTTTTCTTTGTTGCAGAGAAATATGTATGTACATGTAGAATTAGCTTGATGGTATAACAAGAGCATCACAGCAGCAGTCTTCGTTTGATTATCTTGCAAAGCTCTAGTTTTACATAAAGCTCAGCAAGGAAATTTCTTTTTGCACAGATGAAAACGGAGCAACAGCTGTAGTGGCATGGCATGCTTTACTTTATACAATAGTATATACATACAAAACGGTCTGGCACACAGTCTTGTACTTTTATTCGTCAAGACAAATGGTGCAACATGTAAAACTACTCATAATAATATGCCCTGGCCTTTTTACCAGTAGAAAAACTACAGTTTCTGTTTTAACTTTCATTCTGGCTTGGTGTGTTCTTGTTATACTTCCATACAGGAAATAATAATCTGTGCACAGTTTATGAGGAATATAAAATGGAAAGATGAAAGAACACCGAGAGATTTAACTTTAGTAATAATGTGCTAAAGCTGACTTACATATCGTAATTTTAATACGGATGTGTCTGTCCATGTCTATCTCTTCTCTCTGTACTCCTACCTACTATATTATATGTAGAATTAGGTTATTCTTATATATTCCAAGTAATCTTACCATGTATAATTTTCAACTTATTACTTAAACCGTACAATGCAGGGCGACATAATCATCATATACAGTACAATACAATGCAGTTCTCTCAACCTCGTTTTTACTTTCTCAGAAAATAACCAGCTCAAGTTTAATACAAGCGTCATGTATAACAATTGTCTATTCCAGGAATCTCGTAAGACTTCACTATAATTAATATTATGCTTTGTACTATGTATTATGTATCCGTGCAGAAATAAATTAGGCGTGTATTGACGTAGGTATATTTATAAAGTATAAAAGTAGACTGGAGATATTCTATATCCTTTGTGTATCGTTCCACTAATTACCTACGACTAAGGTTACAGATTTTACTCTGAAATACCTACCCTTTTCGTTGGAAAACAACGTGTGGGCGAATTTAAGGCTTACCTCGTCGTTCTGAATTAATCTACCTTGTTTTTCACGCACAATTCGTGGAAAGCATATGACATAAGTATTAATACACATCACGTAATTCAATTCCAACATGTTTCGTATAGTAATAAAACACAGTGACAATTCTCAGATCACATGCACAGGCTGCTCACGTTGTTAAATATTGCGTCCAAAATATATGGGGTGAAGATGACAAACATGGATGTAATCTACATCTATAGAGCATTTCTTAATAAAAACTGTCATCAACCTACAAAACAGATGCGTCAAACTATCAAGTTTGCAAATCTACGAAGTAGGTAATGTAACCTAATCTCTTTACGTGTAATTTTGGCAGTGGATAATTTCTCAGTATAATTCCACGTTTTTTTATTACACTCTCATCCAATCTAGGAAAAATAGAATCGATCTGATAAGCAGATCACTAATTCTGACTGACTGGAGTTTCCTCTTATACATGGATGGATAATGTTTTCACTATTCTCACCATATAAATATAAATTGAACAATAAATACCACAAGGGAGGATATTGTCATGTATTGTGTTGTGTATCTGTAATATAAAACGGAACAGTGTGACATAAAACGATAGGGCTTTAAAAAAGTTGACTAATGTCTCAATAATTTATCAATGATGACACTGGTGGATATTTATTGGAATCATAAGTCATGCTGAACTTAATGTTAGCCATGCCCACTTGACAATATTGAACAGAGATTTTTCTACGCCTCTATTAGTATTCAAGTGGTAGTACATACCTACTATTCTTCCTATGCACAAAATATATAATGTGACATGACATCATCTGATTTATAGACATTTGTGTACACAAACAGAATTATTTCGTCAATTTTTTATCTCTCTGACTGTTCTCATATTACCTGTGTGTCTTTATTGTGTTTGAAATACATTTCCATACACAAAGGAGCTGAAAAATGCGTGGAAAAAATTAATCGTTTTAAGTGAGCATTCTGTACAAGTTTGTAGATTAATTTCTTGATGTCTGTGTACTAGAGTATTATGTATCTTGTGTATAATGTAGGAGTAACCGACAAGTGCACCGCTCAGGTAGTTCTCGGACGACTTTATGTTGTCTTAATATAGTCAAAGGCACATTACATGTGTCATGATGTTAATATTAATATTAATTATTCATTACCCTTATATCTGTAGTATGCTATATACTATATCTCTATCTATTACTTATTATATCAATATGACACATGTCTAAAAACAAATACACGTGTATACAGCTTAATTTTGTAGATAATATACATACACACGCAATATTAATAAATCGTGATGATTTTTTTACACATGGTAAGTGTCCATGCACATAATCTCATTCAGTAGCTACACTAACATCCTTTACACTAGAATATAAACACACAGAGGTATATGTAAAAGAAGTTCTGGTATATAGTGGAATATCCGTAAGGACAATTGTTCTTGGATCGTAATAATATTATCTTTACGATGTTACTCGTATTTTATGTTAGTAATGTATGTAGGTAGCCCTGCAATAAAAAAAGCACGCCTTCCTGTCACACTTGACCAGAACGGATCATTATATTGCACTGTCAAGAGCAAATTTTCATACTATTACAGCAATTCTTCTACTTTTATTTATACCTGTGTGTGTGTATACCTATATAATATACACTGTTACATTATAGTGTTGTTCTTTAATGAAACAAATCCATAATAGAGCTATAATCATAATAATTAACGCGATGAATGCATCAGCTTGTTATTATAAGGCTGAAAACGAAAAATATTCATTGGAGAGAGATACAGGGTACTCTAAAAGAGCTTTGCGAGCTACACAGAAAATGTCGACAAGACAAGGCCATGCCGAGCCCAAAGGAAAACCAAAAGCCAAATGTGAATTGTGTGATGAAAAGTACTGCAAGTGGAATGTAGAAAGATTATAATGATTCTTAAAGGCTCTCTGTTAGTGTTAAGACATAGAAATTTGCACATATTGTATATAGTACACTATGTGTACACATTTAACATTTACCTCACCTTAGATTATAAATGTGCAGATATTTTATGACAAGATTGGAAAAGACACGACAAGACACGACACTAAACATAGAGCTAAAGCCTTCCATGCCGATTTTCAGCCGACAAGTGTCACTTGTCATTGAAATGCAAACCGCATATATTTATATGCATATTTATTTGCATGTGTTGTTGTTGTGTGTACACTCTTGTAAATTGTACACACGTACTTGTCTTATTGTGTGTGTTATTTTATTATTATTGTTTCTTGTTCTGTGTTATTACTACTATTATATTAGTAATATATTACTATTAGTAAAAGTGTTAGGTTATTCCATGAATTTTTTTAATAAGTCATGTATGAAGAATAATATGTATCTCTGAGGTACTATATGGTCAGTTTATAATATTATGAAAAAAAATCTGTGGTAATAGTACAAATAATAATGATAATAACATAACAATAATAATAATGTATCATAAACATACAACTTACGAACGAGTGATGCAGTTTTTTATCACTGAGAAATCTACAACATACCAACTAACACCTCTTCATTTTAAGTAAGTACAAGTTAAGGCATACGAATAATGTTCCACACTTTCATCGTCCGTGCCAAATCCCATTCATCACTACATAGATTCGATTGGATACGATTACTAATCAGATTGTACGTAAATACTGTAATTTACTAAAAGGGTGACGAGGTGCTATGTATTTTCGTGCTTGTTCTATACGTGCTGTATGCGTATTTTGTTTTAGCTCAGTGTGGAGGTGGTGTTGAAGGGTATTAGTATTATTATTAGTGTGAGTGAGTGAATGAGATTCTGTTGTACTTGCATATGTATATACTTAAAGTAATTAATTATTCTCAAAGCATTAATGTAGACTGTAAACATCTATTCTATCCAGATTCCACCAGATCGAATTAACCAACACTTCAAATTTCAACAATAGTTAAAGCTTCTATTCTTTTTTATGTTATGAAATGTAAACCCATACAGAAAAATCTTTCATATGTATTTCAGACTTATAACTTAGGCCGAATTATTCTTTGTACTTTCATACTTGTACTACAATATTTAAAGGAAATATGCACCTTAACAATTATTTTATGTTTCTAAGTAAGTAATACACTAAAGACCTTTTTGAAATAGACAAATTCTCAACATTTCCAAGTTTAAGTATGAAAATCCATAGTGGAAACTAGAGGCCGGCCCCCAACCCAAAACCCAGAAATTGGGCCAACCCAATCCGATTTGGGTTGGGTTGGGTTTCAGTTTTTTCGAAGGTCATTAAAAATGGGTTGGGTTGGGTTGGAAAAC
>JABASD010001546.1:0-38324 GCA_019776165.1 Pogonognathellus flavescens
TCACATCTGCGAAGCCTCCAGAAATGGAAACCATGCCTCCGTTTTTGGAAACCTTAGAAGGTTTCCAGAAATGGAGGCGGCCTCCGTTTATGGAGGCTTGTCCTGGACTGTTTAACCATTATAGACTTGTAGTACCACAGTATAAACAATCATGCAGTATGGAATTCATCATGATATAATTCACATGCCCTGCTGGAAATGTTATTTAACAATATTATGCTACATAATTAAAAAAACAAATAATTAAAAATGCTTTTTAATTGTTTTCACTCAGCATTGGAAAAATTATTCATAAAAGAAGCGTTAAAATATTTATTCTTCCATGTTTACAATGATTTTGGGATGGTCCGTGTTTTGAGAGTTTTATATTGTTATGGAATAGCAAAAATCATTGACGTGTGTTTTCTCAGCGTACAAAAAGGTGTAAAAGTTGGCAGCTTTGCATTTAGCCTTTGACTTGTTATATTGAAGTCGTGTGGCTTTGGCTCTTGCATCATATTTAAAGTGAGTAGCAAAAGAGCAAGCAAACATACGCCAAAGTTTTGCATGTAAAACCATATTATGTTTTTCCATTAAGCTTTTCTTACAAAGACTGCCCAATTTGAGTTAGTCTATATATAGTGTTCATTCTTTGCATGTGTCCATTTTCCAATAAGTATATAGGCATCCTCCAGATTCGTCACACCATTCTTATAAAACTACACACCTAACTAATATTATGATTACATTAAATGACTTGAATATAAAATTGTGTATATACGAATTTATTTAGTGGCAGCAGCATGTTCCTGTTGTGTGAGTGAGTAGTGTATGAGTGTGTACAGTAATCCATACAGCCATTACTCGAATGAAAGGTGTGGGATCATAATAAAATATTATGAGAAAGGACGACAATGGTATTTTCCCCATATAACAATATTTCATAACATTGTATAATTCCACTTGACTCCTGATGGTACTCAAATAGCATACAAATCCTCCACAAGAATAAGTGCGCGTCTCCTTCTCAAAGCTGCTACTATAATAGGTACCTTAAGTGATAATAAAAGAATATCGTAGCAGTAAAAGGAATATTAACACGATATATAAATATAAATGTACCCAGAGTCCAAAGAAGAAAAGTTATATAGGAATACTGAATAGCTGGCAGTCTCATTTCAGCACAAAGTGTGAAATGGTGATGTTGAGAGTGGGGTATAGGCAAAGCAGATATAGCCAAGCTTAGCATAATATCTATTATGTACATAGATTACATATCAGCATCAGTATAAGATAAAGTGAATTTTCTGTACACAAACTCCAACACGAAGAGACATTGGTTTGTGAATAGTGGAGGATCACTAAAAGTACGAAACGAATGGAGTGAAACGAAGACAGGTGTCTGAAGCCATTAATCAAAATTAATGAGGTCCTCTTGCACTACAAAGAAACCTCATTTCGCTATAATGAAATTAATCCAAGCTATAAAATTATAAGGCAACTATTAATCCTGGGCTCTGCGGTGATAAAAGTTCAGTCGGTTTACAATTTACATCACCTCCTCTCTCTCTCTCTCTCTCTCTCTCTCTCAGCCTTATTCTTCTTAAGAAAAGAAAGGGCATTGTGTTTTGTATTTGTGATGCTATGCGATGTGACCAGACCAGACCAGATCACACATCACACAACAACAGTAATCAATGATGTGAAGTTTATGTACTTACATTAACACTGACTTTTCAACACCCAACACAAAAACAGAACAGAAACCATCAGTCCATCCACAACACAAATCTAACCCGCATTACTATTACATTACAAACACACGGACTAATATACTGCACATGTAATTCGTGTAATATTATTATACAGTGTAATATTTAAGTAATAGGAGCAGAGAGAGAGAGAGAGAATATATTATCCCTTTAATAATGCCTAACCCTATGACTATTGACTACCACACCACCCCGTAATATGATTGTAACATTATTATCCCACTTACCCGTACACTACCTAGGTAGTCTCCAAGCTTCAACGCAAACCAATAACAATACTTAGTGGTTACATTCATTCCATTGTGCTCCTTTCCTTCCCACCTCACAAACTCTTTAACTTTTACACCTGCAATTCCATCACAGGCTTCGGGCACCCTTAATAACCAATAACAACACCTCCATCCACTATTCTTCTTCTTCTTCTCTCTCCCATCTATAGAGACACCTTGTAATATGCACATATAGGTTATAAACTGCCTATATAGACACTTTACAATATTTTAGATATATATTATGCAACTCATAAATAGAAACTGTGGGTGCTATACTTGAGACTTGCTCTTCTTGTCTCAAGTGCATGGCTTTATTGTTGCTCCGAAGTGGTAACATTAAATATAATGGTTATCTTTGGTGGCATAGTGGAAGATCGCGATTTAATGTGTCAAAATCCCCCACCGCAGTACTCACAACAAATATTATTCGCAAGACTTTCCGCACCGCCTCTTTTGTTTCGTGGAGCGCATTCTTCTTCATGATTTCAATGATTACATGGAAAAAGCATCCATTAGTATTGTTCATGGGAAAATCCAAAGAAGAGCAACTGACTTGATAAATAATTTGATGTGTATCAGTGCAATGTCTTATGGGATGATGGATAAAAGAATTCAGTAGGGATAATATGATTGTACAATGATGGTTTATATGGCAGACCATAAAGATCGATTTATTGTTCAGCCAGATTGCATCACAATTCATTCTACAAGACCAAACTGAATAAGTCGTCGCATTAATAATCCTTTCATTTACTGTAATTATTTATTATTGTTATCAAAACAGCTTTTCCATTTTCTTCAATCCAATCAGCAACTATGCCGTCGTTTTTTAACCAATAATCATTCAGATGGATGGCTATACTTATTGTTACTGTGTGTGTGACCATTGTGCATTGCCTAGTGCTCCCAGCAGAAGTAGTAGAAGTGCATTATTGGAAATACCTAAAAAGTCTGGTAATTGCTTTACTATTACTCGTGTGGCTATAATGTAATATTTTCATTTGCTGTTGTTGATTTGGATTTGGTAAGGAATGTTTGATAATTTCTTGTTTATGGTTTTGATATAATATAAATCTATATGCCTATATTATGTGTGTACAAATTATTGTGCATGTGAATGCTAATCAGAAATGCGTGTGAAGATATGATGTGGATTTGATAATGAAACTCATGCCATAAAGCAAAGATAATTTGCAGCCATCTTCTTTTCATGCCCAAAACTGTAAACCTGTGAGGCTGTACAAGTATTTACACTTTTCACAACAACCTACACAGTTGACCGTGTAATTCTTTGAAAATTGATTATTAAGTAAGGAGTAGTAGCATTTCTGCAGGTGGAATGCGGGTTTCTCGTGTGATATTTTACATAAGGTTGGTATGGTGGCTTGGGTGCTTGGCTTGTTAGAACAATACAGTATATATATATTATTCCTTATAATAATACTGCATTAATGTTATTGCTATGCTTTAACTGTATGTTGTCCACCAACTACTATAACAATTTATTGAAAGTCGTGTACACATTATGCAAGGTAGTAAAAGAGACATTAAATTTCACGCCCTGTTGCTCATCAAGACAAAAAATGATCATTTCCATTGCGAAATAAAACTGAACCATGTTTTTTATGCAACTGTTAAAATATAATGCTTACGATAACGGACTAATGGTATATTTCATCATTATCCACCAAATATCCATCGTCTATTGATCCGTATCACTGGCAATGTTACCAGTAGCTCGATATCTTGCCAAGCACAGACGTCAATTAACAATCACACTCTCTCACTCGTCCTTTCTGAGTTACAACTTGCCTAAGATTTGTGCAGGTACTCACAAATTAACACGAATTTTTATAATGACTCTCTTCATTCCCTTCTTGCTCAAAAAAATACTTATCACTATAACAGCAGTTAAATGGAATGACTTTCTTCTCCTACTATAATTAACAGCCTATATTGCAATTTGAAAATTAAAAAAAGTATCTATAAAATTGTCCCGGTCTTTATAATTATAATAGCAACTATTACAGGACTATAAAGAAAAATACATCTAACGGAATTCTTTTCATTTCTGCTAGTAAATATTTTAAGTTCGATATAATTTCAATACTTCAACATTCATTCAAATTTGAAACTCTGCAATTTTTCTAATGTGAAGGCTAAAAATGTCAATAAGAAGGCGTTGTCGCACATTGCCTCCGTGAAGGTTTCAACTTGAACGTAAAGGTGTTTCGTTCGGTTAGTGGAAACGTAGTTGGATTGAAAAGTGCCCTGGCCAGGCAAGGATTGTGGCAAAAGTAAAAAATGGTGTTAAAGGTTTTTATTGGCGTTAATCAGAGCACAGAGAATGTTTATTTGTATGAAGAATTGACTGGATGAATGATGAATTCATATGGGAATGTTTTACATGGCTGGTGCCCTGGCACTTGGAGAGAGAGAAGGTGGCTTGGGTTGGGAGAATCAGTGTTTGTGTTTGTGTGTTGCGTGCGTGCGACTGCTACCGTCCGGTCCGTTGAAGGATCAGGGATGATTGATACAGACTGAACTTGAGTTTACTGTAATAACACTTGATTCTATTCAAACCCCAGGGGATGTAAATACCTATCAATATCCAAAAAACGCAACTTATCAGACTTTTGGTTAATTCAGTTTTAAGAGAGGGCTGTATAATTAATTTATTTTTTGTGTTAGCATCACAAACTCTTTGAGATATCGTTGTTAAAATATTATTCTACAAGCCCTTATTAACTGGTTTCTGTCTCATCTTGCTAAATTACCATACCAGACGGCCAGAGAGAGAGAATACCTACTAAACCATCCAAAGCGTTCAGTTTGCACACCAAAGGGATCTCACACTAAACCCAAACGTGGCATTTCTAGAATTTTAATCATTCCAATTCGCGATAAATATTATACATTCATAAATATGTAGAAAAACCACAATCCCACAATATCAAATACCCGATAACCCCACTTACATCTTCATACTGCTCCACACACCACCATTTCCGTTTTTCACAGAAATCGTTTCCGGATTTATGCATATGACATTTATTATCTCAAATCTGTATTTATTAACTCAACAACGAGTATATAAACAACTTCAAATTGTTTGGCATTCAAAATCTTTTGCTACAAAACTCACACTGTGCGTACGATTTGAAAACACACGTGTGCACATTCATATACAACGTTACCTACACATTTGCATTGCTAAATATAATTCGATTTCTTACGAACTAAACTAGAATCTAATAATTAAGAACAGTACAGATATAACCATAAGAATCAGTATATTTCATTATGCTACAGATATTCCTCTAAAGTGTCTGCATTTCAAAGGCGCGGTGTGTTTAAGCTTACTTTATCTGTTGGACAAAATGATGTTAAATTAAAATGCTTTCATAGTAGGTTAAGAAAAATATAAAGATGTAAAGAACATTTGCATATCTGAATATTTTGCACTTGGAGAGTTGTCTAAAGCTTTAATTTATTATTTCAGGGGTGTGTACAAATAGCACAGCGCCTAGTGTTTCAAGTATCAACCGAATCTTACGAAATCGAGCGGCGGAAAGAGCAGCAGCAGAATTTGCCCGTGCTGCTGGATACGCCGGTCTCTACCATCCCTATTCCATTCCCTGGCAGCCTCTTCACGCTGCAACCACCGCAAACTTTTGGTCTCCTTTGGGGCATTCCAATACAACTGCATCCTCACACCAACACGCAGCTCTGGCTGCTTCTCTGGCAGCCGTATCTGCCCAAAATCAACCTTCTAACGATCTCTGTCTTCCTGGAAGTCACAGCACTTCGTCAACAAGGCCATCGTCTTCAGAAAGTCCAACTGTTAGAGGAAACCACAACTCTTACTGTAAGTTCCCTCAAAGGCCTTCCCTTATATTCTACACAAAAGTCGTTCTAGTACAGAATTGTGAGCGAATGAAAATAAAAGGATAATATTTCTAATGTTGGAAGGAATAATTGAATTTGCAGTGGAATTGGAGAGTCGTAATTCGGAAGACGCTTCTCTGAGCGGAGCAATTAGCGGAACGGACAGCGATGGTGAGGTTCCTAAGTTTCGTCGAAATAGAACTACTTTCACACCGGAACAACTACAAGAATTGGAAAAAGAATTTCACAAATCACATTATCCCTGTGTAACCACTCGTGAACGATTAGCCTCTAAGACAAATCTATCCGAAGCCAGAGTCCAGGTATTAAAAGTTCTTATCATTCTCTCTACCTTTATCAAAACTTCACATCTCGAGGAAATAAATTATTAGACAGGCAAACTGTTACTCACCATTAGTGCAACGTATCAGGGCTATTACATTTTTAGGTGTTGTCTCCAGTCAGTCAGCTTTCTTGATTATTGTTACAAATACTTGACGTAACTCAACAGACGGCAGCCGCAGTTCTGTATAATTTCTGTGTCAATAAATACAAGCCATGAGACTCCACTGCAAATGCATGTTAGCTTACATCAGACACAACTATAGCAAGTATATTGCCAGTAATATCATTCATCATGATCGAATGGCCTATACAAGTTCGTTGCAACAGCATGGCAGACAATACGTATAGCAGTGTAATTTAATCTGCTATGGTGTAGTGTGGTGTTTATAAACTATTAAAACTATTAATATCATTCAAGGTTAGTACAAAATACAAACAACGCAAACAGAATAGTCTGATTTGTATACATGAAGTTGAATATTCCATATTAAAATTAATTTTTGTAAACAAATTGTTGAAAATATCAAGTATTATACTTCTGTATAAGATTAATTACTACAGAGTCAACTGTTTCAATGAATGCATAAAGATTTCAATTGGAATATTTGAAAGTGAGAAAATGAGAAAGCTGTCAGAGTCAGTTTGGAATGAATAATTTTTGTAGAATTGGATTGGATATTTTGTAGAAAGTATTTATTGTGTGACATAAATCTGCATTTGGTGTTCATTGTTGTGAGATTATGTGAGTATGTTAGGTATGATGAAGTAGAGTAATAGTAACAAGATGCACAATGGTAGCCGAGGCGAGCAGTTGAGTGTCCATACTGGAGAGAATATAAATAAAGACGTTAAAGTGACTTGGGATGGTTATTTTTAAGTTTGAGTTGAACTTGACTCCCAATCAATCTGAAAGATTAGGTGGTTGTTTAATATTGAAGAGAGTATCTGCCGTCTCAGAACATCTCTTTCACATTCGCTGCTATTTTCATACAAATTACATGTAAGACTCACCTTTCCATATAGTAGTGGCAGTTTCACTGTTCAAATTATTTATGTGCATACTTCACACTGCTCGTTGAAGAATAGAGCGAGTTGAATGTGTGTCTTTGTGTGTGCACAGTTAAAGGAAAAAGCTCATTTGTAAGAATTAGATATACACAGTCGGACACATTCATCTCGCTCTGAGAGACTCGACCTCGACTCATCCATTCCAACCCGCAAACCAACAAAGTCTCACCAACATACAAAGAAATCCATAAAGTGTCTAGAGTCCCAATTTACATTATGCTTCTTCTCAAGTCTCAAGTTATTAACCTCCCGAATGGTTCTAGAAAAACCAATCTACCGTGCAGGCAGCCTTCTTCAGGCCTTTTCACTGTACATTTCTTCTAGTCAATGCTACAGCTTCATTTCATTAAATTCAGTGCACTCGGGTCAAAAGCGAATTAAATATGCAGCTCACTCACAATACAAATTCTTTGAATAAATCTCGGGCACGTCACCTCCACAAACTATCATTATTAGTAAAGATTATGACATGATCCTCCACAAGTCTCAGGATCTTCATTTAAATAGAAAATAACGTATAGGTATACTATAGCCATATTGCTCCTGGCAATTTAAACATTCATTTTCTACTACAAAAATATTTAAATGAATATCTATATACGAGCTAACTGTCAATTTTATTTTTTAAAGATTTTGCAATTATTGTTCATCATTAAGTTACATTTAAAGTTAACAACAGTTCTTTAATTGAATACGCTTTTGAAACATAACATGTATTTACATATTCTTGGAAGGAAATCAATTGTCCTTTTGTCTTTTGGTCTCACGATTGGCAATCCCATAATGCCTAAACGAATAGTGTTATCAATTATCTCGTATATGTTTGTAAATATTTGATATTTACTTCAATTATTATACAACGCCTGCGAAACTGTAGAATTCTTTGTCTTTGTGCACTTAACATATTATAATGTGGATAATGATGAGCTAAAAGCCACACACACACACATACAATGTCCATATCGTAAAACATGGGGCTATGTTAGATTTGAACATTGAAGAAAAGACAAGGGTGCTAAGGTATTAGCTGTAGCATAACATATTCTTGTAAATTTTATTTACAAAGTATTCATAAAAGCAAAGGCTACCACTATAACACTTACTTTTGTGCGTATCGATACGTATGTGACACTTGCTATATAATGTTATAACATGAGACTTGAGAGAGTTGACACTTTTTGCTTGTATTGTGAAACAGTAATAAAACTTTAGCGAGTCTTGGACTCACATAGAGTCTAATATAATACTAAAGCATTATCCTGCCTGAGACGTGTTACCTTGTAGATTAAAATAACTACCTTGTATTTAGTAACTCCATGTGTGACTTTCATTGCCATTGTCATTATGATTCATTATGATTATCATGACATGTAGTTCTTCAAATGTGTACGAGAGACGAGCATAGTTTACGTAGGGATTAATGCACACACACACAGAATCAACAGTAGTAGTGCTGGAAATGCAAAATAAAAACCTGTGCACATAAAATATATTTGAACGGATCGTTTACTGAGATTTACTAACAGAGACTCAACATTGAGGCATATAGTGCAGTGATTCATTTGTTCTTTTAATAAACACTTTACAAACGGAAAGGGAGATCGCGCAGGAGAGATTGTAGAAAGGTGCCCTGCTGTAAAAATGTCATTTCTTTCTGTAAGGACTTAAATATTATGCATATTACTCATGTGTTCTGTGTGATCAGAATAGTACAATGAAATACATTGCTTAATAAATACACGGAAGCTCCACTCATGCACACCCATCATTATTATACACAACATTTATAGAATGATTGAATGTAGTATGATTCATAAAACACTAAATTTCTTTAGCCATGCAAATTATGATATTGCAAATGAGACACAGGCAAATTATTACGAATAATACTGTATTCCTTTATGACTACATGTATTGTATAACTATAACCATATACAAAATTTACAAAATACATTTACAATTTAAATACTAATTTTTAATGCAGTTCTTCGTTTTATGACTCTTATCACCTCACTTTTTATCCATTATTTATGAGGCTATTTCGTTTGTGCCTGGCTATTACAGCGTAGATACCAAGGATGTTATTGAAAGTGTAATTATGACATTGGTGATCATATTTTATGCCTTATTGGATTCAATGCTGTCTTTACAAATTGTGTCCGGTGAAGCATTTAGTGTGGGTATTAAAGAGTGTTAGGCTTTGAAGAGACGGAAATATGTCACTGGGAAAACTTTCTCTTCTCAATATTTTTATGTTGTATTTCAGTTTTAATATTTGACAAAAATGCGATATAAAAACATTAGCCAAGTTTTGATTGAGTCATTTAATAGTTTGCTGCATGAGAAGTTTTGTTGTAGAAGGAAGGGATTAGAATCAATACTGTGAATGAACAAATGCCTGAATATAGTTAATGGAGTTGGCAAATAGACAATTTATTGAGACTGCTGTTTGTTGTGTGAAACTGAGGCATGATTATAAGATAGAGCATAGAAGACTTAGAGGAGGAAGTACCGCGGGGTGTAGTGGGATAAAGATGAGTGTTGCATTTAGAGAAAGGAAGAAAGGAGGAATGGTGTGAGTAAAGTAATGTATTAATAATTAGATGAGGAGTGTATCTTATGAAAAGTGAGTTTGGAAACATTTTTGTGTTGAAGGTGTGGTTTTCGAACAGAAGGGCCAAGTGGCGACGACACCAGAGGATGAATTTGCTAAAACCATTCGGGATTCATGGGTCAACTTCGCCAACCAGCCTCGGCCATCATGGTCCCATGTCGCCTACGACTTCGGTTACACCACCACCACCCCCAGCTCCTCATCCTCCCCAGTCTCAGTCGATAAACAACATGCAAGGACGACCAAACCGGAATACCTCTCCCGCCCGTCCCCAGTCTCCAGACATAACTCCCGGACATGGAAACCCTACAAATAACAATCGGGCCTACATCACGTCTCATCTTTCCCACCATCCTTCCTTCCACGAAGACGCAATGGCTTTAATGCACCAACCGAATCTACCCCTGCCCCTGCTCATGGGTGGAGAGAACAGTGCCTTCAACCCCATCCACAACCCTCCCCCCACAAATAAAACTAAATCCGAATCCACCAGTAGTTTCAATTCCAGTCGGGACAACAACCGACACCGTTCTCGTCGTTCTCCATCCACGGATAAAAATTCCTCCTACAAATGGACTGAAAATCAACGCAAAATGGGCATCCACTCTCCAACCCCCACTCCTTACCACGAAGACAATTCTCGCTCCGTCACTCCGCACTCGGAATCTTCCGAATTAGTTGACATGAGTGACAGCGACCCGGAGGACAACTACAGCAAAGCGCACAGCAACAAAAACCCGTTACATTCATCTCTGGCTGCAACCACAGCCTCCCTGTCTTCTTCGTCTGCCAGAGCATCCTCCGCAACCACCACCAACAGTGCACTGGCCAGAAAATCACACGGTCATTCCGAGTCTGGTTCTCAAAACCATTCTCCACCGTCTCCCGCCGCATTTCTGCACCACCGGAAAAACTCTAGTGCAAATAAAAACGCAGGGGGGATGACGTCCCAGAACTCGTCTTCTGTACAGGAATTAAAAAATGGACATGACTAGAAGAAACATAAAAATCCTGTGCAGCAATAATATTATTACACACATACATTACAGCTACTTGTATCAGGCTCTAATAATGTGAATTCTACAAAGAAGACAGAATGAAATGCATGCAACCAAAAAGTACAGTGCAGTAGTTTGATCCTCCGTAGGGAGATTACACTTTAGTTTACACAACACATACAATATTCCATGTAATACGTTCACCCGTACACGTACAAGAACTTTTGAATCCTTTCGACTTCTGAGAAACCCGGTAAGGCAGCAGAAGGCAGATTTGAAATAATTGTTAACCTAGTTGCTAAACGCGTATAAAAATATTATGACTAATTATCATTATTATTAATAATTATCATTATGACTAGAAAAGTAACTAATTATTATTATCATTATTGTTGTATTATAACGTTTTGAAACTATTATTATCATTATTACTATTATTACTATTATTATTGTAGTATTATTAATTATTATTATTATTGTTACTATTATTGCCACTATTATTATTCAATATTGCATTTAAGTAATTTAAGCGTTGAAATAAAATGTAATAATGTAATGCTCGGTGAACTATCCGGATATGTATTTGTAAATAAAGGCCGTAGCAAATATTAGCAGAAAACCCAAAGGTATTATTGCACTTCACTTAACATACTTTATCATCTTTACTATATATAAATTTTATGCTAACTTAAGCAGAACTAATACCATGCCCATAATATATTATTTATATAATTTATTTTACAGCAGCATATACCTCGCTAGTTACCTTTAGATAAAAATAGTACATTATGATTTATATCTGACACACACTTTATAGTTATACAATTAGTTACCTAACTCTTATTATTATTATCCCCTTTATAATATCCTTACTATATAAATCCTCTAAGATTGTCCATGCTAATAAAACAAACCATAGTAATATAATTATTAGTTAGTTAGCTATATAAATGAATCGCACTCTACTGGCTGGCTATAGCTGTACTCCTGCCCCAGCTACTACAAAATAATTTATGGAACAATTGACGATAATGGAATATAAACAGTGCTACGTGGACTGAAGACTTAAAAATAGTTTGACTACTTGTGGCAGTGACGTAACTACTATTCTGTAGTACATGATGTTAATTTTGAAGTTGCGGTTGTCTGTTGTGTGCCATGTCATGTCATGTCCATCCATGCCTAAGCACAGAATAGCGAAACAAATTTCCAACCATAAATAAAAAGAAACAATATACAATAGAAATGAACAAAACACGGACTAACAATAGAGTAAAAATAATAACTTGCAAACAAGACTCACACCACCACATAGCTCTCCTATAAAACCAAACCCACACAAAAATACATCTTTAAACTCAAGTCGTCGTGGTACTTTGCCCAAACACATAGTACATCCCTGGTAATACCAGTATGAAATATCATATAAGACTTCTCTTCTACTACGACAGCCACAAAACGAGCCTGGACTCTTCTGGACATAGACCCAGCCTGACGTATTTCTCTCTCAGCCTCCTCCACCACCAAATCCATTCCAAATGCATCTCAACTTCGTTTTCAGACTGAATTAAATGATTTTTCTCGATCCTCTTCTTCTATTTCATTCTCTATGGCTTATTCGTACTTCTGTAGTAAATGCATACAAGGAGGAGCAGTAGAAATAATACATAGTATAATAAATATCATCAGGTCGGGCCTACCTGCTTTACCTCTATCTTCTGTTCGCCCTCCACCGTCATTATAATTATACTACCATTATTATTATTATTATTATTGTTATTACTATAGAGTTTAGGTAGATGTGTACAGAGAGAGAGAAAATTGTTCCTTACTACTATGGGTAATGTAATGTAATGTGAGTTGTTAAATAATTGTAGTAGCTTAATGGTTAGATATAAAACTCAAACCAACTTTGCGCAGTCATGATGGATCTTTTACACTGCAAACTACAATGAAGTCTCCCAGAACAGCTCTTAGAATTATTTTATTTGATTCCGATCCAACAAATACTACATAATGTGTACAACACACATTATACAAGATGAAGAAGGATAACAGACATACAATACATCAAGGTATCTAGATACATGGCGTGTTAGGTCTTTTGCTATATACAATCACACGGAGATAAGGTGCACTCTTCTTCTTCTTCCACAATACGCCGTGTATAGTACACACAGAATGCACATACATTCAGGCTACTTACAAACTCAATGCGCTTTCATTTCCATCTCATGTTATTATCATTTTACATACACATAATATTCCTATTCAAATCATAAAGTCATACCATCACCAACCATCGTCTCAATTCTCAACTTTACGTGCATAATATTATACGATTATAATAGGGAGGTATTATAAAGTATCTGTATGCCTATAGATGATTTTTTAGTGTGCTTTAGATTGTGTAACTACAAAGAGGAGTATAAATGAAATGGAGGGATATTGTGATTGTGGAGTATTAATAGTAGTAGAGGAGAGGTTGATGGTAAAAGAGTAAGATGAGAGTGGCATCATGGCAGACTGTAATTATTGTACAATAACTGTAAGTAGGTTTTTCCATTGTTCACTGCTTATTCTCATCTTTGCCTGGTGGAAAATAAAAAATACGTATGGGCTTGCCTAATGAATGACATTTAGATTCTCTCCTCCAGATTGCAGATTACTAGTTTCACACAACCATCATTTAATTGTATAATCCGTTTTTATTATTACGTCTCTGTTATTGTCATGTGTGTTCAAACCTAATTTGTTTCTACACTCATCCATCCTCTACTAGATTTCTGTAGGCAGATTCTCCATGTCTTCTTTTTATGTAAAAATAAATATTTGAAAAATTAACAGTTGCATCAGTTTTGAAACTTCATACTGTCATTTCATTGCTTGTACATGGTCATTATGGTTTAAATACAACATATTTTTATTCGGACTTTATTAAAACTCTCTGCTGGTTGTAAATGAACTTTTTTGCTTAAAAACTTTCCCTCACTATATCGTCTAAAATGTCATTAGTGTGAATCTGACATTCTGAATGTTTTCAAATGGACTACTAAACCGGTAACTATCCCTATACAGCTTGTTTTACTTATATCTTCCATTTTGAGCAGCATCCCAATTTACCCCAACAATCTACGTCATTACATAATTACTGTCAAACATGTAATTATTATTATTCACGCTTTTGGACAATTAATTATTTCAAACTGTTGCAAAATAAAAGTTTCCCTTTGGCTCCCAGAGGTATTAATGGTTCCGTTTAGTTTTCATGTTCAGGTGTGATTTTAATTTTCGTTGGCTTCATATGTAGTAAATGAAAGTAAATGAAATTTCAATATAAAGTTGAATGTGTTTATAAAATATATTCAAATGATATTTTGTAACATATATATTTTATAAATAGAAACTATTAAAAAATATTACCCACAACCATATTATACCAATGCAATTAAAATGTTGAATACAGTATAGACGCATTTGTGTCTTCCTGTACGTTGCACTTGAATATTTTTGCTTACATCCCTACATGAGGAAACATCAGGCTTACATTTGTAGAGATACATTAGACATGAGTATGTGGTACCTAATAATGAATGCTCAGTCTAACTATTTTCATGATACAAGGTATATATGTATTCCTGGTCTTTCACACATTGTCCATTTAATTTGATCATGATATATGACAAGGTAAGGCAGCAATCTCACGAAAGGTTTATTTCGTTACATAACAATATAAAGCACTCAAGTGAGTGCTGCGTATTTTGACGGAATTATTAAAACAAATTGAAGATTACAAGCAACAGAAGCCGGAGTCGGTGTTAGTTAATGAAATAACACATCGTCCTGATTTATGGCTGTGCAGACTCACACATCACATCATGCTGACATCTCATAATCTCATCTCCTGCAGGAATCCAATAAAATATTACCGATACCGCATAATGTTGTGTACAGTACACTTTATGTACCTATAACCACGGCACCATGGAGGAACTACTATGAAACCATGTAAAATGTTTAATGGACTACTGCTGCAGAGTTAAACCGTCCATCTCTGTAGTACTAATAAAAAAAAGGACTTTTAATGCTTACAACTGCAAACGGCATGCAGTTTCACTGACTGCATCAGTTTTTGAGTGTCAAAGTATTTTTATTGACCGATCTATTTAGAATCATTTTGCGAGACAGTGCAATAGATCGTATAGTGTTAACTGCAGAGTCATGGCAGTCTTTTACTAATTGAGTACAATATTATATTGAATCACGACGAAACAATTTTGTGGGAGATCGAAGTACCTTACATAATGCATTTTATGATTTAATGCTGCATTTATAGTATAAATATTAATAGTAGTGCGATTTGTATATTTTATTGTGAAAATGACAAACTAAATATTTTATGTATCATTATTTTATTCACACTGTATTTCATAATGTTTAAGGATGTAATATGAAAAGCAAACACCAAAAGATCATTGTTGGTCTGTATAGTCTCCTAACAGTTTTTGGTTAGACGTGAAGGAATTATATTTTTATACTTGGAGGAATAAATGCGTAAATATTAATTAATGGTTGTACATAAATTAAATTCGTTACTCACGCACTTCAAAACTAATGAACAAATTGTGAATAGAATAGCAATGAAATACTTGTAGCTTACGAATTGGACATGAAGGTCGGATATAAAATTATGTTGAGGCGCTATGCGTATAATAAACATTTATTAGTGTGTACCTACATATAATAAATCTGTATTTAAGCATAGGGGAATAAAGAAGAGTTTTATAACATCACATAGTAATAAAATATATCTAATCCATGTGTCACTCTCACTCAGCTCTATTGTTTTTCATGATGTTTCATGCACAAATAGGAAAATATGGAAGCGTGGGTAGTTTAGTGTACACTTACGCAGTGCAAACAAGAAATAATAAAGAGCCATAAAGCAATAACCAATAACTATCAATGAGATGAAACCAACCTTAGCGAGCCGAGACGGGTTTAAACCGTTGGGGGTCCCATCGTCCTATGAACTCGTAATAAGATAACTAAAAGAAATAAGGAACTATATAACTAAAGGTGAGTATACGGAAATTACAAGAAACTAAAGGCACTTCTTGTCAGAAACCGCTCAGGTGCAGGTACACAAGTACTTACACCCTGTAATGCTCCATGAGCTGTTCTCCCTCTTACTACCACTTGTCCACTTTAATATGAAACTTGATATTATGTATAAATGTCTGAGACATACGCACTTAACACTTTTTAACATTAACCATTTTTAGTCATTTTTATAATTTTTTACATAAACGTTATTCGATAGATAAATCGATTTTTTAGGTAAATGTTATTGGATATTCGAAAAGATTTAAATAGCAATATTTAAAAAATGAAAATCTTTTTAATTTAACCTGAACATAATTTTAATTTAACCTGAACATAATTTTAATTTAACCTGAATATAATTTTAATTTAACCTGAACATAATTTTAATTTAACGTGAACATAATTTTAATTTAACGTGAAAATCTTTTTAATTTAACCTGAACATCTTTTTCATTTAACGTGAAAATAATTTTAACTTAACCTGAAAATCTTTTTATTTTAACGCGAAAATCTTTTTAATTTAATCTGAAAATCTTTTTAATGACACAGAATCGCATGTGACTGATGCATGCGAATGTTAGCAATTGTGCAGGTGTGCATAAACATAAGTGTGAATGTACATAGACAATAATATTTTTTGTGCATGGGTGGTATATTGTTTGAGAATACTGGGAAGAACAATACAAGGAAGACCGAAACTGGCCGAAATCACCTGAAAGGCAAAAGCATAAAGAATGAAAATTACAATCCAATTATACTCTTTTAGTTTTTGTTTTATTATTTGTGTGGTGTGAGTATTACTTCTACCACCACATGAAAACCACATGAAAAGTGATATCCACCACCACCACCGACACACGCCACGTTAACGATTGCAGGTGAAGGAAAGCCTCTGTTAGCTGTCATCCTGTTATTCAATTTGCTCGCTGCTCATTTGGAATACAAGCACAAGCGTCCGCCCGTCTTTTATGATTATTCAACAAACTTCTTCAGACTTGCTGAGATGAGACAACCAACAACCAGACTCACGGTGCGCTCCTTCCTCCTTACCTCTAGACACCCGCAATCCCACTCAAGACTAATCTTATAATCGATTAGTCGTCCAAAACCATTTCATCCAACTTCTAAATGCACGGGGACAGTTTCACCCAGAGGCAAACAACATTTCTTTTCATACAATCCATCCCTCTGTCCGTATTTGCAATAATTGAGTATGTGCATGAAAATAGAAGATTTTGGGCAGCTCTTAAGTAATTTAAAAAGTAATTTATAATTTGCATTACATGTGTGCTTTGGCCTTGTGTTTTTATATTTCGTACAAATAATATTTTTATATTTACGTGTTCATTTTTAATTTCTGTACATTTATTTGGGTTTTTTTTGTTATTATCGTTTTTTATTTATTTTATGCTATTTGATTCATAGAAACTTAGAAATACTTCAGTCCTTCCCTTACTGGAGCTAGAATGGAGGGGGGATCAAATGCCACGTTGGGTAAAATGTTCTAATGCCATATGGACGAAAGTGTACGGGAGAAGCTGGCCGTACGTTTGCCATATCCATATACGATAACTAATAATTGGCGTGAAATCGAATGTGTTTACAATAATAAAATCTATTTACTGTTTGCTGGTAAGTTCAGCAGTTAACCGAACACTTTTTAGCTACAACTCCAACCTTCACAAATATCATCTGCATCTCAATGACAAAGGCAGTTGTTGTAAATGAATTCATAGTTATCATCTCATAAAATATCTTCGATACAAATCTTAACGGATGATTTTGAATCATTTCTATATTGTACTCCTTCATAGCATTATACCTGTTAATAAATTAGAGTTGGTATAAATAACAACTAAATAACCAGGGTTTAGTTTCGGACCGTAATTAAGTATTTTAAATACAAAATACAGACTCAAAATATTTTACGGTTCAAAATGCTTTCACCCTAATACTTTTCCCTGAAATGCAAAATACTTTTTCAAAAAATAGGGAATTTTCATGATATTATGACCACTTCCACTAAATATTTGTCCCGTGCTTGAGGATTAGCGGGGGTGAGGGTAGGAATTTGACTTTCTATATAGGATCCAGGTTGTCTCTTGCCCCGGCAGCAAAAAATCCGTACTGGCCCTGTAAACAACTAACTCGCTATTTTATCACTGGAAAAATAATGTTAATTGTTCAATAAACTTTAAATTAACCTGGAAGATTTATGACAACGACGTTGGCGGTTCTTTTCACTAAAATTGACAATTATAACTTTTGAGAATGTTGCGGTGATAAATGAAAAGGCTTTATAATGTGGTTATTTCCAACTGACTGTAATACTGACAAATAGACATTCTGTAGCTCATTAGTGTTTAGGTATTATGTTTGCGCTCATGTAAAAGGAGGCTTGAACAATACGAGGGTTGCAATTGTGTGAAACTTAATCCACAAGCATTGCGTGTCGTTGTCCCATTATGCATTATGTTCAGACTTTTTTCCTGTAGCATTATTAGGCACACTGTGCATACAATACCTACAGTATAGAACGCACCTTCTAACCAACTCTTAATTGTTAAAAACTTCCTTACTGTTTTATAATGTACTCAAGTGACTTTCGACGGTGGTGAAGAGAAGTCTTTGTAGTGTGACCTGTCCTTACGACAAACCAACCGACACACCGGAAAACAGTTTGGCTTTACACTCGTGAGGTAGAATGTACGTAATTAACCACTTTGGTTACAAGTGTGTTAGACAATAATGTGCTTAATCTTTGCAAATCTAATCTAATTACTATTACTACTTAATTAACAATGGGATGGTAATTAACAAGTAAAATGTTTAAATACATGCTTCTTTAAAAATGAACTTAATTGCAAATTACTTAAAGTCACACTTTCTGCTAAACCATTCAAAACGGAGGTAATAACAAAGTAGCCTTAGATAAGCAATTACATATGCTAAATATTTGTTGTTTACTGTTGATTTGTCAACTTATTTGTCAACTTCGAATGCATAACATCAGTATACATCTTATAACTAATATGGATGATTCTTAACATATCAACATTATAATATTTTCCATTTTTATCCACGCCAATTTTAAGTTTCTCCGTTTCACGCTCCCTTTGCTTTTCATATCTTAATGTGTATTAATTAAACAGGAAGAAGAAACAATTGCAATGACATTGCAAATAAATCTTTAATAAAATAAACCATTCCCCCCAAACTATTCTGCAAACACCTATTTGGGGGAATAATATTTTTGTATGATTATTACCATACGATTACCCTATTGGATTATAAACCGATTATCTACAACCTGTATTATGTATACACGTATTATATATTAATACGTATTAATAATGTAATATAATATTCAAGAAAGTACATTAAAAACACATGAGACTATACTGGCAAGAAAATTATCGTTATTTATGACTCCGTATGTACATAATATTACACACTACAGTGTTTTTCTAAAGTTGTCTTCTAAAGCATTTCTCATATGTATATTTGATAGTTGTCTCTGGAAAATATGTGGCGTGTGTTGTGTAGGGTTTCCCCACATCCTCAGTTCATGATGTGTGTCTCATTTGACAAGGGTGGTGGTAGTGGTGGTGGGTGAAGTTTGTTGGTTAAATATTTGGATGTATATGCAGGCACGAGTCTGTCTGAAACAAGTTGAAGCAACTTGGATTTTCATTGCTGCCTTGCGGTTATATCTATTTTCTGCTGTCTTCAGTGACTCTGATTACTTAGCACTTTAGAATGAACAATCCGTAACAATTACTTACGCTTGACAACCTGCGGATGACATGTTTGCACACAGAGTGTAAGTCCGCTCATAATATTATACGCAGTTAACTAGCGGCATTACTATTATTATCCTTCCCAAATATTTCGCACTCAAACTTAATTCACACCTTACTCCCACACTCCTATACTACTCAAACCAGCAAACCTAGCTGCTACACAAAAACTGGGTTTCAGATTTTTCTTGGGTTTTTGGGTAGCAAAAAATTGCAAATTTTGTGTTTTTAATTTCACGCTGAAGTACAAAATTATGTTAAAATGAGCAATATTTAACGAAACTGATCACTGTTTTTGCTATCATTATAACTTTTATTATATAATATTGTCTAAATATCTTAATTATTATTAATATTAAAAAGAAAATGAATAACTAATTTTATTGGCAAAATCTTGCTTTAGTTTGAATTTCCTGAAAATAGCAGTGAATGAAAAACCAAAAACCCAAAAAGGACTAAAACCCACAAAAACCCACTGGGTTATGGTATTTCGTGAAAGACACACCCACGGGTTTTTGGTTTCCTGACTCCTACACGCTTATTTCTCTTCTGCCACTTACTTAAAATATCGTTGCAAATTACGTCCCTGCAAGTGTTATTATGACTGAAAAACTTCTAAAACAACTCATCAATTGTGTGTTTACTGCACAATCAAGATTATTGTACACGGAACTAATGCAAAGTACATGCTACTACCTATAGCTTTTCCAAGTTAAATTGGGTCAACGACGATACTTTGATAATTTGATTGCATTGGTGATAAATTCAAAGCACATCCCACACAGACTTGTTCTTGTTAGGGAAGTTTAGCTCTTTAATTGAATAATTATTTTTTGGCTTTCTGCATACTAACCGGGTGAAGAGTGAATTAAGTAATAATGCTTTTGTATGCATAACTATACTCGGAAAATAATTATTGTGGATTTGGTTGCAGCGCAATGTATTATTACAGTACTTCTCAGAATGTCTCTGCAGTTACCTCTCCACCAATTGAATAATTAGAATAATTGTATTTTCATCATTCTTCACGAACAGTGCAATTTTTATCAAAATCACGCAAAATAAATCATTAACTCCAATGTCAAAAGAAGAAATTAACTCGGCTCTATACCAACTAATGATATATCATTACAATACAGATTAATTCAAACAATAAGTACATACTGTATATACTCACCTACCTATCCACATTTCAAGATATCGTGTAATATGCAAATATAATTATCGTTTTATCTGCTACAGTTAAAGATAATCGCTTTCAATTTACTTCATTTCTTAACTACTACAACAATAAGTTATTTTATAATAATTATCTTTATTTAATTTTATACATGACATCATTCATTTTTTATTTATAATTGACAAATTATTCATTTCAATTCATAATTTACACGTTTAAATGTACCTATATAGAAAATTATAGTAGTAGTAAATGTATACTACTACTTAATAAATAAATACAAAACATAGAGTAAAAAAACTAATAAATTATGCAGACGTTATAGTAGTTATGATAAATTGTGTGAGTCGCCCATTACCCCGCGAATTATATTGGTGTGTATGGTGTTTATGCATTAAGAAAGTAAATGTTTATTTAGCTCCTATTGAATCGGTTTGTAGTAGTATAGTAGCATTTAAACATCTAAATTGCAGCTATAAATAATAATAATCATGTTGGCATTAAATTGCATTTTTCTTGCTGAAGGAATGAGCAGACTGTAATTGCAGCAACATTGCAGAAGAATTATACTGGCGCAGTGGCTTGTAGAATTTTTAAGTGAGTTGGGATACAGCGGTTTACGTTGCAGATGTAATTAATGTATTATTACAGCCACCCATTGCTTATTACATTGTTACATTTATTGTATGCGTTCATCAGTGTGTAGACAGAAATGGAGATTTGTTTGAATATGCATAATGTGTAATGCACACAGCATTCTAATAATGAATCATGCTTTGTTTCTTAAATCACATCACACACATACCGAACCATATTACATATAAATGCCCATGTACTGTAATAATAATAAATATAAACTATCTCCCTATACAAAAGACTTTTACGGCAATCGCTATACACAAACTTCCTTTATATACAGAAGGCAGAATGTTTCTAGAGAAAGAAATTGGAAGATAATATGCAATTACGGTGAGATGCTTGTTGTAAGTAGTTATATGTTGGATATCTGATCTTTTGACTGTGTTCCGTCTCCGTCCTGTGTGAATAAAGTGGAGTAGCCACCTTAGGGACCGTTCATATATTACGTCAACAAAAACTCGGCTTTTTTGTACCCCCCCCCCACCCCCATGTCAACACGTGTCAACATTAGCTCAACCCCAACCTCCCTCTAGACTTCAACATTTAATGAAAATTAAATTTGTTTCAGGATCATAAATATTGTGTGCGGCTCTAACTATGTATACAATCTTTTCAGAATTAAAATTATAATTATGAGTATCCGTATTAAAAGCTACGAGTATTGCGTTGACAAAATGTATGTGCTACTATTTACGCAATATTGAAATATTTAGTTGACGTCAACACTTGACGTCCCCCCACCCACCTGTGAACGTGTGTCAACGTTCTTTGAGGCCCCTATCTGTTGACGTAGTATGTGAAGAGTCCCTTGCAGCTGTTGAGGAATATTTTATGCGAGTGGCAGAAGGAGCATCTGAGGTAGGTACTCACCTTCATGCTCTGATCCAGAGCACAAAGCAGGTAAATTACGAAGTTAAAGAATCTTGAGGTGTATTTACATGCTGCACGCCTTAGTACTTTATGGCCTACCGCTTTCTCTTCTTTGCTTGACTTCTGGCCTCGCTCAGCCGCCGCATTACATGAACTAACCCACTCATTTTCATCACCCACCATAGTAATTTCATGAAAATCCCATCCGAAACTAGAACTCATTTTATAATTCACGAATCAACTCCGCCACACCACAGCTACAGTCAACAAGGCGAAAGTCACACGTAGTATGTCTCACACAGGTAAAATCTGTAATCATAGAAGTAGCAATGCCTAGTGTGTTTGGCATGTACGTGTTTTAATGTTCATAAATGTGAAATGTGTCCGTGGTGTAATAATATGGATGTTTGTGACTGATGTGCCTTGCTGTTGCTTTTGCAGACATGACATAATCAACTAACTATAAGCCGCAATCTTAGTATCATCTGTAGTTAGTATAACAACGTGATTTTGCCAAGCAAATAGTGTTGCCTCTCTCTCTCTCTCTATGCACAATGCAATATTACTATGTCTTTGTCAATTTATACATTCCTTCTGTGCACCTTCGTTATCATTCATGATGTTTGGAATTCATCTTTTTCTTTTACGTTTCTGAATGTTCTATTTACCACTGCTTCTTCTTCTACTAGTACAAATCTTGAGTTTAATTAAATTCAGTCAGATATCTCTAGACGAATCTTCCATCGTGTAAAATAAGTAAGCGTGGAAGCAAACTATAATGCGTTATCGTGGTCAAATAATGGTTTCACACTAGTTAAGTAATAATAGTTAAGTTTAGTATCATATAAATGCAGAGACTTATTTTGAGGGTGTGTTAGCTCATGAACAGGATTTCTTTCATCAAGTGCTAGTGCTAAATGCAGAAACAACTATACAACGCTTAATACGAGTATTTACACTGTTACTTACTGTCCTTCGCTCTAATATTTGTGTCTTAATTGGCAAACGCAGTACAAAGTGTCATCTCTATAATATGTACACTTTTGTCACGTTATGTTGTTCATAGTCTGGGCTTGGAAGTATATGGAAGTGTACAAAGTGAGATAATTTGTACAGATCTATTTTATGTTTGACCATGTAATCATAACGAAACTGTTTCAAACAAAGTTGCAATTTTTAGGTATTTCTTCATATTGTAGCACTTGACATTTTCAAAAAGCCAATAACACGACATGTATAAACAATATAAATCTTCCTATATAATTGCTTACAATTGTGCTACAATGAAAAACAAACAATTGCTAATTTTTACTACTTAACATTAGTAGAAGTGACTTAAAATGATAAATTTCGGATTTCCAATGGAAAACGTACTTATATTCACTCACTGTCCTTTATTCATTATTATGTGTCTATATGGTAAAACAATTCTCTCACATAAATGAATACGAGGTTAAAGTAGATTTTTGTGACGCTCGTGTGACATGTGCCAATAATTTAAGTAGCATGATTTACTTTCTACACTTGATTATAATTTCTGTTAATGGCGAAAAATATTTTTCATTGAAAAGGCGCACCAATAATGTGAGAACAGGTTGGAGGTGGAGTTTACATCCTTTCGTTGTGTATATTGTATCAACCTTGTACATACATTGCATGTGGAATATTCGTCGCCATTACTATTGCCTTGTAGTATAGCTAGTTACTTTTTGTACTGATCCATAGTAGTGGCCGCAGCATAATGTGGAAGAGAATAATAAATACAAATGGGAAATAAGTTAGTTAAGTATAATAGGGCATAGGTACTTAAGTAGCTGTGAGTTTTACCGTGCTGCTAAATGAGATCACTCATTTAGCAGGACGGCCACCTGCTAATGATTAAAGTGCGGAAAAAGACATGAGCACATTGCCACTTAAAAAGTAACTAGATCTGTCATTTCATAATTTGACTCTGCCCGACCAGAGTTTAAATTATAGTAATATTGAGATTGGTACATTACAAAGTATCTGGTAGTATATAGCCGTGTGGCAATATATAATCTTACGTAACGCCATTTGCATTTTAGTTGTTAGCAAGGAAGATTAGTGATAAAATAAAGTACAGAGAGAGAGAGAGAGATGAGGTTTGTGTGTGTCTGTGGGTGTGTAATGTAATTGCTAACGTGCGAGAGTAAGTACGACTGCGTCACATAAGTTCTTGCATGCATGATTTGATTTATATCTCTCTGTACACAAACTGTATTAGTACATTACATACAAATTCATATGAGAATAATGTACCTGAGTTACATACAGTTACATTTCTCTCTCTCTCTGCACCAGCCGTCGTCATTCACATTCACATCACATCAAACAAAAGTAATTAGAGCACAGAAAAGAATTACTTGGTAGATTAGAAGAAGAAGAAGAAGAAGAAGATTGAAGGAGAGTGGTGGTTGACTACGGCTGGGACTGACTGTGGCATGAAACATAATAATAACAGTAATAATAATAATGATGAGGCAACTCATCTTTGCCCAACTGCTTGCTGATTGAATTCAATAGGCATTTCGGTATATTAGTAATACAAATATATAATTTATGACTATGCGTACCCACAGGCTCTTCCACATTATACACAGCCATGCCGTAATAATCATATATTGCTACCGCAAAAAGAGGAGGACTAGTTCGCAGTAGTGTAGTGCTACCGCTTTTACACGTAATACCCGTCCTGCCAAACCTTTAATTCAGCCACTTCAAACTTCACCACATTCATACAACAACGGACACAATAAATCAACCCTCTAGATTTTATACAGTACAACTTGAACATAGTTGCTACTACACTTCCCTAATTTCAACCCGCTCTGCAAAAATCACTACCTTCAATGTCTAATGCAATTGTTTAACAAAGTATATTATATCTCATAGGTGAAAACATGCCTTACCAAAAATAATAAAATTAGCGTAACACTTGATGTATTTATGCTGGTGCAAAAAATTAATTTCTGATGATATGCTACTTATATAGAAGATTTTCTAGTTTTTTTTGTAAAACAAAGTTAACATTTAAAATGAAACAATGGAGTTATTTATTATTGCAAGTTATTATTAAAATATCTTCTAAATTTCTTTCTAATGGATTTCTACTTAAAAACTTGTTGTATGACTTGGTTAATGTTAATCATAATACTAACTATTAAACTGTAGGTAATAGTGTAGGTTATACGTAAAATCTTTTTTACAAAGGATGTAATTGTAAATCTAGTACTAATCAGTTAATTTCGTTAAGGTTTGCAAGTTGTGTGAAGTGAGAATTGCTTTTTTACAAAGTAGCGATACAATGTTCATGGTGAATATTCATAATTATTATTAACATGTTAGTTGAATATTGAGATTGGTATAATTTATGGGGAGAGTTGCTGAGAGAGTCAGTCTATTCGTTACGTTATTCTTGCCTGCTTTTATTATTAGTATGTTGTGTTACGTATTGTAAGCATTGTTCCCTTTCAACAATGCCTGAAAATAATATTTCCTTTGAAATGATTCTCAGATCACACATTGTAATTTGTAATGTGCCATGGATAGACAATGATACTCGAAGACGGTGTGATAACATGAAATGTAAGGGGCAAGCATACTGGAATTATTAATATAATACCCGAGTACACTTTACACGAGAAAGATGTGATTGTTGCGGTATTGACGAGGATGACGATGAGATGACTGAGAAGAAGAAGAAGAAGATGATGACGATGATGATGACTGAGAAGGGGAAGAGGTTTCAAAGCAATAAATAAAGTATAGCAGCTAAAGTTTTCTTCCTATGACTCTGAGTCTGTGTATCCGTGTAATAAACTCCTTCTTCTTGGTTACAGTAGTATAGGGATATGTGTTTGTTGTAAAAAGTGTTTAAATGAAGGGACAGTGAAGTCAGGACGTGGAAAAGAAAAGACCCGAAAGTACAATTGACAATTACGAAGTTAGGTTTGTGAAGAAAGGAGGAGGTGAGGAGGAGGATGTTATTAGTGGGTAGCTCAGCAATAATGGGAATAGCCAAAGTCAACAAGCTTTACAACTCAGCCACGGCAGAAACGTCAGCAGTCAGTCAGTATTATTATTATTATTATCGACTGATCTGAGCAATTAATGTAAACTCATTCATAATGTATATAATATACCTCCACAATACACACACACTACTACTACATTCTTTTTTCTCCAAGTAACCACTCGGTTTTTATTACAGACATGTATGTACCTGCTTTATTATACCACACTACTCACTTTACAATATACTATCTAACACTAATCGTAAAATTACACTGTGCAAGTGTTATGTAGAATAGGATGATAAGGTAAATTGTAAAGTTTATACTATATAGTATGTAATTTCATGCAGAAAGCTTATAATATTGCAGGTAAATGCATAATACATGCAGTAGTAAATAATAGTAGCAGTCAGTAGTAGTAGTGGGAGATTACTACATGTGTATATAGAAATGGAGATGGATGTATGAGATACACAGTGGCTTTGGTGTAAACAGAGGCACACAGAGAGAGAGACTTCCACATACAGAGCGATAGCAACTACAGATATAATTTTCCTATTAATATTAATACTATATACACCGTGGTTGTTGTTGTCGACAGCCTTTTGGGTAGTTGAGTTACCTATATAAAGCAGCAATAATCTAATAATAACAATAATAAGTATATTAGCTAGTAGCAATGTTGAACATGGCTAGTATAACATAAAATGTAAAGTATGTATTATATAATAACAGTATGGAAGAAAAGAAGAGGCATAGCATTACAGGAGCGTCGTCATGTTGTTGCTGACTGATTGTTTCGTATTAGTAGTAAATATAATAGTAAACATAGGAATAATAAAAGAGCGATGTAAAAAGTGTGTGATAGGAGAAGGTGGTGGTAGCGGTGGTTGAAGCCCAGTGGAAGTATTGGTATAGGAAGAATAAGAAAGGGAGGTGTAAAAAATGCTCCTAATCAAAGAGCAGACAATGGGGAGGTAGTTGTCGCGTTGATGAGATTTTCGCGCTGACTTCTCCTAATTAATCACCTTCAACAATTGAAAATTAATCAAAGTGTAACGAGACAGGTAGGAGTAATGAGGGTGTTCATAGGGCAATACACATGCCAAAGCTTTGGCTGCATGTTTGATCAGAGTCCTGCTGAGGAAGTAATAGACCCTCTTACTGACTTGCGGAGCACACAACATCCCATTCCTTCGTCAAGTTCAGTCATCAAGCCAAGTCAGCTCAGCGTCCGTCCAAGTCCCCACACCACCACCACAGCCACCACCACCACAACAACAACAAATACATCCTATACAACAACATACTACACATACATAATAATATTACACATCTCTACCAATATAAGCAGTACATTTGTAAAATCCTCTGTAAATATATCCCAGTAGGGTTCTTATACATACAGGCATCTTCCTAACAGCCCTAGATAGTCGATCATGAATCGAAAAGAGAAGATGATGAACAAGAAGACTCAAGTCGACACAGAGAGAGCATGAATGCCTAAAGACGCTTGTCTTGACAACTCTGCCTCTTTTACCATGCAGGCAGAATTCCACGCTATGGTATAGTTTGATATGAGACAATCGTCTATATACAACGAGACTGTTCTTATCAGGTATATGAACGAGTTGAGTGAGATTTGGGACCAGCAGGCAGGCTTTCGTCCATAACTACCACCAGGAACAATAACACATGTAATAATCTAACGTAATAATACAAAATCACAATAACAAAAGCACGAAGGTGCTGGTCGCTGAACGTTGTCAGTGGATCTGATGGGAACTGACAATGAGCAAAACGTAACAAGAAGAGTACAAATATACATAATACCTTTTCTATGCAATATATTATTTAGTCCACTCAATTACATCCACACACAGATATAACCAGAACATTAGTAGTACACAACACATATATTTACAAATACATTACATACCTGGTACATTACACCATGGACACACAATACTACATCTATAACAATAAAGTATTATTATTATGCTTATATAAAAAAGATGTATATACATGTAGTATAAAGTTACAGGGTGGATTTCCCAATAGATATATAGGTATATAAGATGTTTGTATGTGTATAGGTATGTTATATAAGAAAAGAAGAAGATGATACATAGAGCACTTGTTGTAGTTGTTGGGATGAGTTGCGTTAAGCTTGTTCGTTTCATTTGCTGTTGACTGTTCACCTGACAAAAGGGAAATGGAGTGATTGTACGAGTGTGTCTGTGTGTGTCTGTGTGTGTGTAAGTGCAAGTGATAGTTGATAGGAGAATGTCTGTCTGCTGCTGATCCGAGGTAATGTGATGTAAGAACGTGTTGTTGTGGCGTGAGTTATACACAGATAAAAAATCTGATGCGGAGAGAGATAGACGGGAGATGCGGATGCTGCTACGGCCACAGCAGCCACAGACATATTTCAGATCCATCCACGATAATATTATGTTGTCATTGATTACATTTCTATATGCTCCTTCATCGCATATTATCCATCTCGCTCAGACTTATTTATGCGTATAATTTACTTGCTTCACTCAAACATTATCCTTCTCCCTGTCTTCCTTCTCCTTTACGTCTCTCGCTACATTATTTATATATAAGCAGCAATATAGGCAGGCAACAAATGAAAACAATTCCTCCTTCTATACTAATATTCCACAATACGCACTACTTGAATTACTTTTGCATTATACCAGATATTATAATAACATTACCATGTAATAGTTTCCAGTATGCCTTGCATTAATATTGGACAAGTCAACCTGACACTTGTTCATTCTATCTCCCTGTAGTTGTAATATGATTCTAATATAAACCATTATGGTTTGTCTATTTAATTTTTAGTTGTAGGAGTGATCTGAAATTATTTTATGCGTTACGTCTATAAATGGAAAGAGAAAGAAGAATTTATAGTACAGTACAAGTAGCGATAGCGAAATAATTTATTTTAATGTAATAAAATAAACATAATGCTTGCTTGCATGTAATGAAATGTAATGGCACTTATTGTAATTGTAGTAGCAGTGTAAGTGTAAGTCGAATTTATTATGTGCAGTATGTGACCATTGTACAAAGAGCTGGTAAAATTATGATTGTGGCAGAAGTGTATACATGTGTATTGTGACTACTCTGTAGTGTTTTGTTGTAAGTACAGGAGTGCAGTAGTAATATGACTTTGCGCATTGCAAGTAGTGTAAAATGTAATGCATTAAAATGTAGCCTGAATATAATGGCATGCAACGTGTTGTGTTTATTATGTGGGCATTCCATTGTAATTCGTAATAATAGAGTGAATGTAGATAGACTTTTCACTATTATTAGATACATCGAACTAATTGTAAGTAGGTGTCTATCTCCGTGTATCTCATGCCTTCTATTCAGATTTACTCATATACAAACTGCAATAGAAACCTGCCTTTTGCTAATCCTCATCTTTTTCAATCAAAAACTCCAACCAAATGAAAAGAGAAGAAAAATGCTTGTACACCAAGCCATACTTGTTCTCTTATCATTCTGCATTATTTTTCAAGTTATTTACTGGTATAGTGTACTAGTTAGAGGAAAATGCACCTATAGGTTATTGCAATGTCACAGAGAGTCTTACATGCATGGTCTTTACGCTTATCCTTCCATATATCCATTATGTTCAACGGTTATTATTATCGAAACACATTTTAAGTACATATAGAATAGTTACTAGAATAGTTACTATAAATATCTGTAATACCTTCCTTAAATAGGGATCGTGTGTGTGTCTGTGTATAAAATGTTTAAGTAGTTGCGTAATTTGATTGTATGGAGTGTCTACTATGATGTATCTGTGTATAAAATGAAGTGTATCTTATGTGTATGTGGATTTGTGTGGATGTTTCAGTTTCAACGACAGCACATTATTTGCAGCTCTTCGAAAGTGTAGGACCCCCTGCCATCCGTGGTCTGCCCAATTCTTGCTACTGTTTGACTCATCACTACACCACCGTTATTCCCATCTTCTTCTTATTCTTCTTCTTCCACTTCGTCTTCTTAGCATTTGGTCACGAGTTTTTTCTTTGCACTTGATTCATGATTATACCCTTAGCCCTTAACCATTCTCTTTTGTAGATCCATGACTCTTCTCCATTGTCATGGCCATTCTTAGCTACTAATTCTCACTCTAACTTTTCATTTAATTTGTATTATACCAAAAACTCAACATTTTTTATCCATTAAGTATTATCGATGTTTTTCAATGCTTTCTATACCTGGATAATTACAATTTGTAAAATGCCTTGTTATAGTGTATTATGTAACATGACAGGTCGAACAATTCTTTACACTCATACCAGGCTCTTAAGAATATAGGTATCTTTGCTTGTTAGTGATCCATAATAATTGACTAAAATACTCAGCATTTATATTGTAAAACTTTTGGGGCAACTTTTCTTATCCTGCGGATGAATGAATGAAATAATTGGGGAAAGTGTTATATAAGAGGGAAGAACAAACGAAGGATATTAAGCGTGGCATAGGAGGATCGTAAAAAATGAGAATAATACACAAACAACAAAAATGTGAAATCGAATAAATTCGTAGATATTGTAGAGATATATTATAAGTGTTGTATTTACAACTGATGTAATTTTAATTGTTTGTGAAGTGACTGAATTGAAATATTGTATTAATTTTAAATGTTGGATAAGATATTACAGTATAGTCATGTATGCATTTGCCATTGATGTGGAACTGACACAAGTGGCCGTAAAAACATGTTATTGTCAAGCCAAGCTGGGAGCAATGAATACTTTCATGAGACGAACAAAATGAAAGAGAAAGTAATTACACTTTTGTGTGTTATTCAACCATATCGAAAAGGCAATTTGAAGTCTTTACATTAGGAAAGCAGGTAGGTAGCTACGAAACTGTAAGTACCCTCAGAATCATACTTTGTGTGGATAAGGGTTAAAAATATACAATCATACACTCTCATCTTTTAACACAATAACATATGTACATAATACGATGTGTTTATACAGCGTTACTTTCATGCTTTAATAAGCAACTTTTTTAAGTTTAAAATATTTTCTAAACGATAGTAAAACACCTGCTTCCCTTCAGGGGTTGCAAACAAAAGTAGCTAATACCAACTAAGCAGGTAGAATAAGAAAATAAATATTGTATCATGTAGAAAATAAATAATATTGTAAATTCTCAAATATCCTTTCAAAGAAGAAATGCAGAATGTTCTGGATTTAATAATTAAAGGTTCTTCTGCTAAATCATATTTGTAAATCTCATTTATAAACATTTATTATTTAAATGCCTTGACAAACACTAAATGTAAATTTTTTGATTTATTTGGTGTTTGGAGGGTAAAGCGGAAGTTGGATTTACAAGTACCTATTTAAGAATTGTAAAAATAGAGTGTAAAAAATGTAATTGGTGAAATAGCGATGTTGGTGAGCCTAGAGACGTGGCTAAATACGTAGAATCTTTTGTGTATTGTTGTAAAAAGGATGATTGTTGAAACGTTGTGAAGTAGCAGAATATGCCTACTGCGGGTGAGCACACAATACTACTATTAGAAATGCTTAAGGAAAATCTCATTATTAAATAGTTTGTTTTTTACAGATATGATGAGGATTTGATTTTTGGAATAGGTACACTGCAGTCCACTTGACTCTTCTGACTTGAGTAGTGTTGTCACAAACAATGGATTTCTTTGGTGCAGCAGTAGTTAGTAGCTGAATAGGAATAATACGTGTATCCCATTTTGTATAATAATAAAAATAATGTAATGTGTGCAGTATAAAGCTTCTAGAAAGAGTTTCTTCACGGTTAGCCGTGGCAGTTGCTATATCCAGATCCACCCAGTTCATTGTATTCATTTCTTTTAGCCTTCCCTGAGCAGGCAAGGCAGACAAATAGGTACCTTGACGCTTTAGCTCTATACACACACTAATCTGATCCTTTCTCAACTTTTATTTAACTCTCTTCTTTTCATTACAAAAGAATCCGTCATGGAATCGATAGTATTTGATTCCGTGTGGTTGCAGTTGATTTGATCCCACTTGAATGGTTTATAAATAACAAGACTCTCATAGCTCTGCACACATTCACATCATTTCATTATCATCCTCATCCTCATTTCAGTTTTACTACCATTTCATCCTTTGCCATGTCAAAACCTACAGCCATATACATATAAGCATATATAGATGAATTTCAGTCATTATTGTGTTTGGTCGCATTATACCCATAATAAATAATGCCAGAGAGTAAGGAATATTATAGAACTTTAAAGTCGTGTAGCTTGTGTATATATATAGAAAATGAAGATTCAACATGGTATGTACTATGTACAGTGTGGTGTATGTGTGTGTTGTGTGTGTATGTGTAATGGGAGAGTGTATGTATGTACATATTATAATCCTTGACTATTGTTGTATAATTCAGTGCTATTATGACCAGCAAATGCACTGTATGTAATATGAAATGAGCAAGCACTTCTTTTCTTACTTAGCTATTGTCAGTAATTTCTTTGATTGCCTAACCAAGCTAAGCTGTAACTCCCATCCGTTAATAAAACGTGGCTGCTCATGCAGCTAAATGCATTTGTCTATAAGTATCGATGTGAGCAGGAAAAAAACACACCGTGGCGAATTAATGACATGCAGTGCATGGAATGTGATCATCATTAGTGGACGAGACGGACACCTGCCAATACTCCTTCCACAATAGGGGGACCATACACGTGCCACCTTACCCGATTCAAAACACACGCACTTATTCGAAACTAACACTCTCTGCATAGAGTTAACGTTTAAGTCCAATCTGCAATGTCCCCGGAATTACTTTAATATATTAGGGTACTACTCCGCACAAGTAGTTCACATAACTTATAGTCCTTGTTTATCCGAAATTGTTTACACAAGCTTGGGGAAAACAATTAATGTACTTTATACGAATACTTATGAACTTTAAAAATTTAAATGTCTTCGATTAAGGAAATGTAAAATCTACAATAATAGAGATTTCATAAATAAAACAAAAATTGTTCAAAATTAAAATAATGAAGGATTTTTTTCAGGAGTGTTCCAAGAGCGATTCGTTATTCCTGTACAACCAGAAAAGAGGTTCAAATCGATTTTTCTTATGATTTATCTCTTTTACCCAGATTTTAATAATATTCCGGTTGTTCAAAGTCAAAGTTTATTTCATTTCTTTACTCTTTGCTATTTCAATTTGATAATTAGGTATTTAATTAATTACAGTCATATTTTTTCATTGGGGTAAAAAGATTTGCTTGTTAATTTGTTTTATTATATCCTCTTTAAGGTTGCGTTTTACTAACAGAAGGCAAACTCCAGATAATGACTTGAGCTTGTTAATTAATATGAGGTTTAATTTTTTAAGTCATCTTCTGTGTATATAAATACTGAATAAAATTAGAGCGTATGACATGGCAATATTATACTTAACTAGCGCTAAGAAATTATTTTGTTATTGATTTCAGGCGAGACTACTATACATGAAGTGCATTTTTTTGGTAAATTTACAATTTGATATGAACCTTTGTGTTTCTTAGAGACTGGATGAGAAACGACGGTGGTGTATACACGACATGTGTTTGCAGGCACTTGAAGACTTTGGACGTGAGCCACTTATCCACATCACGTTAAACACGTTGACTATTGAAGGATTACAACGTGTGAGCAGCTCCTTTTTTATTAGATTGAAGATTGAGTACCTACTTCAGCTACTTCTGTAAAAATGGACGAGAGTACCGACTTGTATTTTAATTTCGGAGAATTTCCTGACCCTGTGATCTCCTAATTGCAAGTGCTGTTAATATTCCCTGAGAACACAATCAGTCAAGCTTCTACAGTAGTAGTTTTTGTCAAACCTGCTCATCATTCCCGTATTACAAGATTCGAGATTACACCGCTACAGAATTATATATTGATGCCGCCGTAGCATATTATACCTTATACCCCAATCACGGGTAGGAGCTGTGATTTCATTTTCTAAGGTAGGCATCTTCGTGTATAATCAGAATAACCAATTTGGTCAGTAATAAGCTTGCTCGTGTAGTGTGTAGAGACAAGTAGTGATCTTGCAATTGAACTGTTGAAGGTTACGTTTCGGGATTTCACACAGTGCACTATGATATGGGCGGAGTAGACACTTTTCAATGTGCACGCTTTTTACTCCATATCTTCCAAAATGACGTCACACTTACACTTCATCCAAACAATCCTCCAAAACAATTTCAACACATTTATTGCCATCATCAAGCGTACAACTCCCAAGGAAAAAACACAATATACGTTGATTTCAAAAAATTAAGTGCAAGAAGGTAACACGATGGCATTTTGCAAATCGGTTTACACAAAATATATAAACCGATTGCTTATTAGTGCTTTGAGTTCCTAATAGTGACACAAAAAAACGGAAAAAGTTCAAGCGTCTCTCCTGAGTTCAAAATTGTAACAATTTAAGGAACCTACCCTATCTATCAATCTATACCATCAAAATAAATTAAGCAAATACCACGTAAAGTAATATATAGAGATATAATATAAACAGTCAGTGTACATACTAATTCATTAAGATGAACACTCACCAAAAAAACATCAAATTTCTTTTCTGGTCAAACTATCTGTAGCTCTGAATGCAAAAAATGACAAGTTGTGTAATAATTTGCAGCATTTTTCGTCACATTTGTACAAGAACGAAATTAATTTCTTTTGGATGATACTAAATGAAATGTGTACTACGTTTATGGCAAATGTCAAGAAGTGATCCGCCATTGTGTTAAGGACAGAATGGTTAAGAGATGTAATCTTATTTTTCAACAATACTAGCAGAGACGAAAGGTGTGTATGTGCAGATGAGATATGGTTGAGACGGAGACATGTTATATGTAATCAGTTTCAGCATCACATTATATTGGTAGCAGTATTTACTATTCCTGCTTAATAGTATTGGCGATTGTATCACTCCACCATCACATGAAGTGCTAGGCAGAATTGTGTCTGTATAGGAAAAGCTGTGTAGTTATAATTTAGTTATTGCGTTATGGGAAATGATTTGAAAAAGGAAGAGTGAGTGAGCTGTGATAAAATAATAAGCTGCAACAGGCAGGCAAAAGGTAAATGAAGATGGTAGGCTTGAAGGTGCTTTACGATTCTCATCTCTCGTTCCCATCAAAATAAATATCATTGTTGCATGTTGCAATACAAATGATCTTCTTCTATCCGAGTGACATGAAAGGAGCTGTGTGCAACTGAATTGCTGTTGTTAGGAATATATACCCAGCAGAATATCTCTTGGCAATAAGCGTAAGAACTTGTTTCCTAAAAATCTTGTTCGCTTTTATGTAGAGTCAGATCCAGCAGTCATCATGTGTAAGTATATAGGCGATCATGAAATGCATAGCACAGCAAAGCACATGCAGACGGAGAATGAAGGAGGAGGTGTATACTTTGCGAGAATAAAATCGCCGTGCTCTACTACTACTACTAATATTTATTATAAGAAAAATTACATAAACAAGAGAAAAGGCTTTTGGAGTGAGATTATAAGAGCAGACACGACTACACGACCACACGACAGATCTCGAAGATTCCATCGCTTTATTTTATATTATTATTTTATGTGTATCACACAGTATACTACATAGAGATGTTGGAGCTATATAGATACGTGTAATACGCCATGGTAATGATGATAATAGTAATAATATATTTCCAACTAGGTATATAACTGCTAAATCGTTACTCTTTTCATAAAGTGAAAGAAAAGATATCAGTGTGTCCAATATGATTTTAGGTAGGTAATTTAATGGAAGTGACGTGACGAATTTGTCGAGGATTCGTTATGCAGTTCTTAATCCTCAATCTTTTAGCTCACTTCACTATAATGGTATTACTTATTGTACCGTAGCGCAGCATTAATAAAACATACCGTAACTTAGCTATGGTTTGTAAGTAATAGATAATCCAATTCAATGAACTGCTATAAGGGTTGTCAAATTTACCCGAATTTATTTTAACAACTTTTCTTCGCTCTTAATGCACTTACACTTACAAATGCATCACAAGATCTTCTATAGCACTGAAAATGTAAATTTCATAACACAAATATATGACCAACATAAGAAATACAAAATTCTGCAGTATGTGTATTTACTCTATAAACTAATCAATTGTAAATCATTAATTGCTGTTTACAACATTTATTCACTTTTTTAAATCTCTATTAAAATAATGATTTTGATTTTCAACAACGCAGAGTTTCCTTTTTTAATTGTTCTACATAAATATAATTGTTAACATTGAAGACAGGATTTGTTTTTGAATTGGTGCATTTGTTTAGCATTATACTATTTTACGTTTCTTATGAGAGAATGACACTTTGGGGCAAGAGCTGTTTCAGAAAAAGGGATTTTTGAAACAACCCTGTGGTTGTGCTGTGTGACAATGTGAAGAGTACACTAAGCAGGCATCATTGTGTCTTCGTCTAATTGTAATGTGTAACTGATTAGTGGCAAAGCTAAATACGAGTAGAGAAATGCAGTGAAGGCAAAGAAAGAAACTGTAATGTACCGACAAACAAAATGATTCGATAATATGAAAAAGTGATGTTTCTATGCAGAGAGTCACTGTGCCGATTTTCGTTGGTCGGCTTACTTAACAAAAGCACAATACTCACAACTGACTAACAAGTGTATAAGTCTCATCAAATCTTCCCAAGTTAACACTCGAAATAAAAACTCGGAGTGTAATAGCATTAACTTGCACATTGTACTTATTACTACAATAATCATAACCCAACCATATATTATTCACTGTACCATTATACTGTAATAAAATATTATTATTATTATGATTTGGCTATACCTAGAGAAGAACTTGTGAAGATGTTTCAGAGAAATATAATCGAGAGCGTCCCCATCATCCCCCCCAACTCAGATCCATTCACAGGAGCACTGTGGGTAAGTAACAATAACGATTGTTCAGTCATTGTACACTTCAGACGTTCAAAGGAGTTTGTGGTTTCTTTTAGACATATTTACTAACCAATTTTTTCTATTATTCAAAATGCGATGAATTTGAGTGAGGTGTATGGTAGGTGAGCATGGATGAGCAGTTTGGTGCAACTGATTTAATTCGTAATTTGACTTGAATTGCAACCTTTTGATCAATATGGATTATCCAATGAGATATGACATACTAAAAGCCAAACCTGTTGCCACAATGTTAATGGCCCGGTAATTGCCATGCAATTTTTATCGTCTGTCATTTTTATAGTGCATTTTTTATTTAGCACAGTATACAAGAACATTTACTTCTGCCAAGACAAATGAGACAGTCTTAATCATTTAGCAAATAAACCATCGCAAAACGGATTAAAAATGTATCGGAAAATTGCCTGTTCAGAGAGCTGGACCAAATACGTTGACAAAATACTCAAAATACTATCAAACTACTTTTAAATCGCCATATTGTATTTTGTATTTTGGAAAACAAATTTTGAAAATCTATTTTGAATATTTTGTATTTTGGGTTTCGAAAGTTTTTGTATTTTGCATTTTCAACCAAAGTGTTTGGTCCAGCTCTGCGTGTTCACTTTGTTTTATAGGGACATTGGCTACCTTTTGACCTAAGTCATGAACGTTTTATCCGATTGACCCCATTTTCGAACTTGACCTTTCCTTTGACCCCAAGTACACGTACACAAAATTTGAACGATTTATGTTAATTCGT